>PVJX010015556.1:0-42285 GCA_004027295.1 Dolichotis patagonum
AAGAACAATACACAATGTACTAAATATTGGTACTCTCTTACAATTTTATTTTGAAAATTTGTGCTATTATTTTTATTATTTTTTCTTTAAAATAAAAAAGATGTAGTCATTTTTTATACAGTGCTCTACTACTTAGCCATAAAGAAGGATAAACTTGAGACTTTGTAAGTAAATGGATGCACCTAGAGATCACTCTCTTAAGTGAAACAAATACGACACACATGTGTAAATATCACATTGTCTCTCTGCTTTGAGAAACTGAACGTGTAAATAAGGACTAAAATATATCATAGGTAATATATTACATATTGTTTTATTAGTAGTTGTTCAAGTTACAAGATCAAAGCATAAAAAATGAACAGACAATCAAACAATGAGAGTGCAAACTACTCTTTTTGATGAACTAACAGAATTAGTAGTATGGTAATCTGTCTTGCACACTTAAACATACATACAGTTATGCGTATACCTACAAATTTTTCTTTACTTTTGACCACTTTCTTTCCCTAGTGTTGATGTCTTACTGTTACTTTTTGAAATTATGTATTATTTATACCCTATATTCTGTTTTGCTTTTTAAAAATAAAAAAAATGTATCATAGGTATTGCAAAATAGGATAAAATAGTTCAAATGGGAAGAGGAACTTGGGAGGATGGAGGTTGAAAGGAAAGAACTGAAACCAAAAAAATGAGAAAAAAATATGGAAACAAGCTTTTGTACATAAGAAGAGAAGGGACGGTAGAAGGGAGGGGAATGGGGAAAAATAAGAATTAGGATATATCGTACACAAGTCGAAGTTTCATATGATAAATGTGATCATTACATATGCTTAAAGTATCCTGATAAAGTTAAATAATGATTAAAAAACCCCAGGTAGACATGAAAGACTAAAGAAATTTTTAAAAACTCAGAGGAAAAGCAAAAAACACAATAAGTGTAACTAAGATGAGATTCTAGGCATTGCTGAACTTACACTCTGCATCATTATATACACATCTAGATGAGTGGCTTGAAAAATGATCAAGTCAAAATACACAGGAAACAAGAATTGAAAAGGTTTGGCAAAATATTTTAAAAATAAAAATAATAGAAACCCATCAAGTACATAATTGAAATTTTAGAATAGAAAAAGAAACAAAATTAAAAAGTAGCAAAGCTTACAGATTACACAATTAATGCAGAGCCTGCCTTTGCCAAGTAATTTTAGGAAACTACCTGAAAACTATGGGCCAGGAGAACTGCAGCCTGAGACCTGCACGTTTTAATTCAGAAATTTCCCAATACATAGCTGGAATGATCTCTATGCTGCCCACACTTGATTATCCATGTAGAGGCTCTTCTTTCATTTTGGTTTTAGCTTTGTTGTCACATAAAAATACAAACACAGTGACATAGTCCGTTAATGTTACTGCTCTCTGCAGATAAATAAAGAGATCCTGTGAGCTCCTAGGCTACCACTCCTGCATATCACATTAATTATAAGAACATAGAAGTATAACTGGGGTCAGACCTTTACATGATAGTCCAAGCTATGTGAAATCAGACACCAAAAATTGAACATACCCAAACTGTTAATTATGTATCATACTTAAAGCATGTAGAAGAATGCAGGTGTCTGTAGTTGCTATAAGAAATTGAAAGAATTTCAAGGATTAAAAAGACAAATGTATTATCTCAATGTTTCTGTAGTTGAGAAATCTGGGCACAGAATAACTTTGATGAATTCTCTGTTCAAGGCTCGTGGAATATATCAGACATTTCTGAGTAAGATAGTACCATCTTCCAAACTCAGTGCCAGATGATTTGTAATTTTAACTCTATCAGCTAAGTCTTTTTCCAATTTGACATACCATATTCTCGGGCTCCTATGATTAGAACATGGGCATCTGGGTAAAACTTTTTTTATCGTACCATATTGGATAATAAAATCCCCACAAATCTTTATGAAAAATTAAATCAATCAGAATACAAATGAAGAAATTTTTTCTCTCTTAATTTTTTTGGTGGTACCAGGGCTTTTGCACTCAGCTACAGTCCCAGAAACTTTTAAAAACTTGATATATAATAATTGTACATATTCATGGGGTACATAGTGTTGTATTCCACACATATATACACAATGTACAATGATCAGATTGGGGTAATTGGTATAGCCATCACCTCAACTACTTACCTTTTTTTCTTTTGAGAACATTTATAATGTTGCCTTTTAGCTACTTTGAAATATAATTGGTAAATTACTGTGAACTGTAGTCGTCTTAAACTATGTTATAGAATACTTGAACTTAATCTTTCTCTTTAACTGTAACTTTGTACCCTCTGCTCAACCCTTGTCTATATCCCCTTCTTATTCCCCTTTCTCCCTTCCCTTGTATCTCTAGTAACTGTTATTGTCTTCTCTACTTCTCTGAGATCAACTTTTCCAGTCACTGCACATACGTGATACTAAGATGTGTTACTTGTCCTGTGAGTAATTTATTCACATAAAGACATTTTAAAAGAAGGATTGATGATGTATATGAAATACATTTACAAATAGACCATGGGATATATGGTTACATATCAGAATATAAAACAATTGTTTTATTTAGCAAGGTGTTCAGCAGCTGTTAATCATATACAACATCAAAATATCAGATACACAAAAGGGTTTTTTGTTGTTAACACAATTTCTACTGAATGTTACATGACTTTATTAACTTTCTACTCTCCAAATAATGACTGAAAATGTAAGGTTTTTTTTCTAATATGTGATTATTCTGTCTTGAAAATTTAAAAACTAACATGAGCAACTATTTTGAAGATAACAAAAAAGCATTATAACTACCATTGTTAGATTCCTATCATCTTGCTTGGAAATCATATGTTGCTCTTGTCTGTTGTTGTTATTTTTCTTTTGCTGTTGTTTTTTGATGACTTGTGTGCTTCTTGTTCTTTCTGTTTTTTTCTCTTTAAAATAAAAAAATTAAATTCTTTTTTCATTAGAACATGTTTTCCGGTCAGAGTGTTTACAATTGTTGTGTGGAGTTGGTTTATGTACATAACATATCTTTATTCTTTTTTTCATCCCCTTCCCTCCCTCCCTCCACCTCTTGGTCACTTTCCCCTTTGACAAAGATATAGCTAACTACTTATTGTTATCTTTTATTTTCCTCTCTATTTATAATTTCAGTTTCTTGTATAAGAGAAACCATATGATATTTAACAATCTGTGTTTAAATATTTCACCTAACAGTATGGTCTCAAGGTGAGTCCATTTGCCTACTAATGATTCAAGGTTTTCTTTCATTATGGCAGATTAGTGCTCTACTTTGTATTAATGCCACATGTTTTTTATCCACTTATCTGCTAATGGACATATATTCTGCTTCAAAGATTTGGTTATAATGAGTTGGGTGCTCTAAGAATGAGTTTGTATATATTGCAATAGTATGATTAACTTATTTGGCAGACTATTTGGATTGGATGAAACTTCTAGTTTTAAGTTTTTGAGGAATCTCTCTACTGTTTTACATAGACTATACTTACATCCATAGAAATCAGTACTAGTTTACATTCCCATGAACAATGTAAGTTTCCTTTCCCTGCATCCTTGGCAGAATATGTTACTATTCGATTGCTTGATGATGGTCATTCTTTCTGTGATAAGATGGAATCTCAGTGTTGTTTTAATTTGCATTTCTCTAATGGTCATTGATGTTGAGCACTTCATATATTTATTGGTCATTGCTATTTTTTCTCAGACTTGTCTTCTCATATCAGTTACCCATTTTTGATTAGACCTTTTATTTTTCAGGATGTAACTTTTTTGAGTTCTTCGTATATTCTTATTTTGGAATAAGGGTAAAATATGTGAGAAGAGGGGGTGTGACTGAGTGAGTGACTGCTTCAGACATTCTAGAGGACAGATCTGGACACTGTCAGCATCATTTCTGCTCAAATTCTTTTAGTAGAATTTATCACATGAGCCAACTGACAACTTAATTGAAATGAGGGCTAAAATGTAGACTTTCTGTTCCCAGAAAGAATACATGAAATTGGTGTATATCTGCTTTGTGCTTTAGATAATCTTTGGTGATATAGAAACAATGTTAATAGTCTTTCTGTTCTAAATCTAGAGGAAACAATATTGTAACTGGGAGAGAATTGAGGAGCATATTTAAGAATATTATTCATTTACCTTTCATAGTTGCTCCTTAAGAAGTTGACAAAAGAGTACTATTTTAAGTACATCATTTTTGTACCTAAAGGTAATCACTGAAAGAGGAAAATATTAATATAAATAACTGGAGTTGGGTTCAGAGTGGGCAGAAGTATTATGTAGCAGTTTTCTTATCTACCATAATGGGTGGCCACTTATGCATTTTTCAAGTTGACAAATAAGTCATGATTTAAATTTATTATATAAAACTATAGTTATGGAAACAGCATAGAAACTTAAAAAGTCTGGAGGCGTCAGAAGGCACAATTGAATTAAAACAAAGGCAAAATATATACATAAGAAAAGACAAAGCAGCTGTTGTATACATAGCATATAAAAGTAAAAACTGGCACATCATAAATGGAAATAAGAATTTACCTGTTAAAAGGCATTATCTGAACATGAATATATACATTCATATATGGGCTTGTATACTTGTATATCAGAGATGCTCTCAAAATAAGATGGAGTAGCAGGTACTAGTTTTACGCCCCTTTTGAAAACAACCAATACTGGACTAAATACTATACATAAAACATAACTTTCAAGGCACTAGATTTTAAACAATATCTTAGTATTTTTGGATCTTTATAACAAAATACCATAAACTGGGTAGGTTATAAATTATGCAATTTTATTTCCCACAGTTGTTTTTGAGAGGGAGAAGTTTAACATTAAGGCATTTAATTTTTTGTCTGGTAAAGGTCAGATTTGGATTTTTTAGACAAGGTCATCTCACTGTGTGCTTAGATAGTAGAATAAGAAGGGATTTTGCAGTAGCAAATTTCTTTTTTAAGGGCACTACTCTGACAATTGAGGGCTCCACTCTCATGATCTGATCACCTGCCAAAGGCCCCATCTCCTACTGTCATTATAATTGGGTTTAGGTTTCACTATGAGAATTTTGGAGAAGAGGCACATACTTTTTGACCATAATCGGAAACAAGGTGTAGTGATCTACAAAAGATGAAAAATAAATGAGAACCTCTACAATTGTCCCAGCTTATTGATTTAAGGGGAGTCAGCCAGAACTTCACAAATACTCACATTGAAGAGACAGATTTGGTAGTCTAAGATGAACAAAATTGTTCTTGTAAGCAGGAAAAAGCACAAAAGACAGCTGCAAAAGGAGAACTCCAGAGAATACAGAAGGTCCTCCTTGACTATTTGAGCGAGAACTGGTCAGGAAGCACATTGTGAGGATTGAGGGAAGCCATCTTAAAGGAGCAGGGAAAATTATCTCTGGAGTTCACACAGATGTCAAAATCCTGTTTCCACCAGCCAAACTTGAAAACATCATACTTCATGTGGTGTTGAGTAGAGTACTCAGGGCAGATCTGCCTCATTTGTGGGACAAAATTATTCCTAGAATAAATGTGGCTCTTCTCTCACCTAACAATACTTAAAAACCAAAAATTAAAAATTTTTCTAGGAACCTGTGTCCCAGAACAAAGCTGAGGAATATTTAAAGCAGGCCTGAGGATTTAGTTCAGCAGCACAGTGGCTTCCCTGCAAATGCAAAGTCCTGTGTTATATTTCCAATACAATCCCCCCAACAAACAAACAAACAAAGAATATTTAAAGGGATACAAAAGTATTCTACACCCAAAGTAAAATTCACTGCTGGTAGGAATGCAAAATGACATAACAACTTTTGAAAATACATTGGCAGTCTTTTAAAAAGATAAATATATAACTACCATATGATCTACTTCAAAGCTAGGTATTTACCTGAAAGAGAAAATACAGCAGTACCTCAGCTAACAAATATAATTCTCTCCATGATTCTGGTCACAAACCTAACTGGACAACAACCAAATCAAATTTCCTCATAAAGTCAATGTTGGACCTGGCTTCGGTTTTTGTCCCACTCCGTCTGCAACCAGAATCATGGAAAGAATCAAGTTTGTGAACCAAGGTGCCTCTGTGTATCTGCATATATACTCATGCATTAATATTTACAGCTGTTTTATTTGTTTGTTTTATTTTAAAGAGAATAAAATCTAACAAAATAAACCATAATAAAGCCAATAAAAAATAGTGAAAATGGTACAGAACTTAAAATCAGGATAATAGGAAATCAAAAATGGCTATCATAATCTATCTTGTTATCTTCAAAATAGTTGTCCATACCATCAGAAATAGTAAAATCAAATAAAACAAAACATAATAAAACCAATCAAAACAAAATATTGAATAAAATAAAACAATAAATTGGAACAAAAAACCCAATGAGAACAATACTGGCTTTCAAAAACAAGACAGAAGGAAATTCCCTATATTTGCTATATTGCATATTGTTATCCTCCTAATAAATGATCAGACTACCAGCCTTAGGTCTACAAATTCAACCAAGCAATACAAGCATTTTGTTTTTTTGTGCCTTAGTTGCTATTAACTCAGTCTACCCTCAGAATCAGCTGGTTGCTTATAGGGGTGAGGTGGGGTGGGGGAGGCACAGTGTTCTTGATTCTCTGCCTGGGTGCTAGTTGGCTCACAGGAAGGATGAATTGGTTCATCCCTCTTCCTGGGCTCCACATGGTTTTCTCAGATCACAGGAAGGGCAAATTGGCTTGTCTTTCTTTGCGGTCCCTGCATAGTCTGTGAAGCTCATGAAAACGGCAAATTGGCTTGTCTCACTTTCTGGACCCCACGTGGTTTGCACACCTCAGAGGAAGGGCAAATGGCTCCTTGTTGTACTCCTCCCACACCCATCATGTCTTGTGCTGACTCACAGGAAGGGTAAACTGGCTGTCTCTCTTCCTGGGCCCCACATGGTTTGCATGGCTTACAGGAATGGCAAATTGGCTTCTTGTTGTACTACTTCCAGACCCAGCATGGCTTCTACAGTTGTTTTGTTTTTAATAAACAAAATTGGAAGCAATCTAAACATTTACCAATCTATCAACATGTGAACATATGAACACAATGCTCTATACATATATAGTGTAATGCTATGAAGCAATAAAGAAGAATGAAATGAAAGAACTAATGATGAATGCAGCAATGTGGATGAATCTCAATATAATTATGGTAACTGACAGAAGCTACAAAACAAAGCACTCATACTGTATTCATAGTTTTATGTAAAACTGCAAAATGCCAATTAGTCTTTAGTAAGTTGAAACAAAGTGGTGATTGCCTACAATGGGACAGGGAATGTTTGGTTGTGGAATGATGAATTTCAAAAGGGAAGGAGAAAGCATTTTTGAGTGATACATACATTCATAGTTGTGATAGTTTCACAAATATACATATATTTTAAAATGATTAAATCATGCATTTTGAATATGCTGAGTTTGAGAGCTCCAAAATTCTCATTCAGAGATGTAAGTGCTAGCAATTCTGTTTCTATAAGATAAAGTGTCTTGAGTGTGGAAAAAATAGCTTTGAGAGGAATCCTAGTGAGTGGAGGTTACCTGAGAACCATGAGGGAACTGACAGAAAAGAAGAAAATAGGATTAAATGATACAGAATTAGATCACACCATGGGCGAGAGACCATGCAGTGCTACTTACAGTGGTTGGTTAGACACCAGCCAGGAGGCAATGTGACACTAACAAATTTTTTTTTGCTTCACAGAGAATTGGAGAAGTGTATCAGAAATAAAAGTCATCTGCAGTTGGAACCAGCAAGGAAAATGTGGGTCACTGCTTTCAGAGTGTACTTCCAAAGTCCACAATTTGTGAGTGACCTTAGTACAAACAGCTGGAGCCACAGTCTTGGAGCAATAGCTGGTGGGGAAATCACTGCTGGGAAGGACTTAGAGTTTGAACCTGGATCCCAGGACTGAGGGTTTGAACATGGGCCAGAGCATCCCCTTGGATGCTTCACCTTGCTAAGTTCCCAGTGGGGTAAGGGAAAGACAGTCATAGGAGTCTTTCAGCAGTTGGAGTGCAGACTAGGAAGAGTCCTGCTGAGAGATAGGAGCTGGTGAACACAGACCTGGCTCCTGGAGTCAGAGACCAGGTTCAGCCTGAGTTACACAGGAATAGAAGCTCACATTGGCACTGTGTTTTCACTGTAAGCAGAGCTCTACAGTCAGCACTGTTCTAGGGGCAGAATGCTACCTTAGACTTCCAGCGCAAACAGAACATGTCTTGACCTGAGTTCTGCACCTTAACTATAGGCTGAGGAAAAGAGCCACAAATTAAAACAACTGAAAACTTTCTTTTTGGTTGTATTATTTTTAATTGTTATTTTACTTTAAAATTTTTAGTTTTACTTTAAAGAGAGAAAAACAATAAAAACAATGATATAGAATTTCAAAACAAGGTAATAGGAAATTACCAATGGTTAATATATTGTACATTGCTATCTTTAAAGTATTTGCTCAGATTACAAGACATAGGCATGCAAAATTGAATAAACAGTATAAGCAAAAATCATTCTTCTCAATTTGTTAATGAAAATTAGTGCTATAATAATCTTAGGTATCTTGTGTATATACATACATATATATCTTGTCTTGTTTTATTTTTCTTTTCCTTTTTTTGTCCTTTCATGCATCTCAGTTGTTCTTTCTTTTTGAGCAGTTTCTTTGCCTTTAACAGTATCTATTGTACATTTTGGATCTTATTTCCTCTCAGTTTCTTACACTGGAGAGACAATACAATTTTACACACATGAGTTTGACTTATTTCTCTTATGAGTATGTTCTCAAGTTGCATCCATTTACCTGAAAAAGCCTCAAGTTTATAGCTGAGTAGTATTCCACTGTGTAACAATACCACATTTTTTTATCCATTCATTGGCTAACAGGCATTTGAGTTGTTTCCAAGATGTGGATATTACAAATTGTGCTGTTATAAACATGGGTACACATATATCACTGTGGTATGATATTTTCAATTCTTCTGGAAAAATACACAGAAGAGGAATAACTGGGCTGAATGGGACATCCAATTCTAGTTCTTTGAGGAATGTTCCCACTGATTTCCACAGCCTACACTCCCAACAGCCTACACTACCACCAACAGTGAAGAAGGGTTCCTTTTACAGCATTTGTTGATTGATTTCTGAATGATAGCCATACTTTATGAGGTAAAATGGTATCACAGTGTTGTTTTAATTTGCATTTCTTGAATGACCGATGATGTTGAACACTATTTCTTATATTTACTTGTCATTTTCATTTATTCATCTAAGAATTGTGTATTCATCTCAGATACCTATTTTTGGATTGGGCCTTTAATTTTGGGAAGTCTGATTTTTTCAATTATTTGTATATTTTAGATGGAAGTATTTTGTCTGAGGGACAGTTGGCTAAGTTTTTACCCCACTGGGGAATTTTTCACTGTTTTTGACTTCTTTTGATATGCAAAATATTTTTAATGAGATGATATCCCAATTATTGTTTTTGTTCATGAACAGTTGTCATGGTTTATGTCGGTGGCCCCCGACCTCATGTATTTGCATTGTGCATTTGTGATTGGTTCATTGTCTAGTGCTTGCATTGGTGGTGTCAGTGCTACACCCTCTTAGGGGTGGAGCCAGGATGTGATACAATGGCAGGAAGAAGGGTTGTCTCTCTCTCGTGCTGGTTTCCACCTTGCTGTTTTGCAGCCACCATGAACTGCGACCCCGCCATGCCACCCTGTCTTGGAGCCAACTGAGTATGGACTGAAAACTCCAAAAACTGTAAGAAATAAATCTTTCCTTTCCCAACTTTGGGCATCAGGTATTTTGTCTTAGCGACGAGTGAAAAATAACTAAGACAACAGTCTACCTACTCCTGTCTTTAAGTTTTCTATTTAATTTCTATTCCAGTAGATATAGTTTTTCTGTTTTAATGTTTAGATCTTAGAACCACTTTGACTTTAGTTTATGGTGACAGACATGGATCTAGCTTTAATCTTCTGCATGTGGAATGTCAGTTTTCCCAGCACCATTTGTTAAAGAGGCTATCTTTCTTCCAGTGAATTTGTTTGGCCACTTTGTCAAAGATAAGGTGGCTGAATTTGTTTGTAGCTGTTTCTGCATTTTACAATCTGTTCCATGGATCCTCATGTCTGTTTTATTTTTCTGCCAGTACCATGCTAATTTTATCACAGTGGCCTCATAGAATAATTTCAAGTCAGGGATTTTGATGCCTCCTGTCTTGCCTTTGTTTCACAGGATTGCTTTTGCTATTCTAGATGACTTCCATCTCCAAATGAATTTTTTTTAAATGTTTCCCTTTTTTTGAAGCAAGGATTCATGTCTCCCAGGATGGCCTCAAATTTTATTTATTTATTTATTTATTTATTTATTTATTTATTTTTGGTACCAGGGATGGAACTCATGACCTCACGCTTGCAAGGCAGGCGCTTATGCCACTGAGCTAAATCCCTGGCCCCTCTCCAAATGAATTTTAGGAATGCTTTCTCTTGGTCTGTGCTGTAAGCTAATGATATTTTGATCATGATTGCAGTAAATCTTAAAACAGCTTTGAGAGTATGGCTGTTTTCACAAAGTTGGTTATTCTTGTCCATGAGCAAGAGATAATCTTCCATTTTCTGTTATTTTATTCAGTTTTATTTTTCAGAATTTATAAATCTTTTACTTCCTTTGTTAGATTGATTCCTAAATATTTCATTTTTGGGGATGCTACTGTGAAGAATATTATTTCCCTAATTTTTATCTCAATGAGTTTGCTTTTTGTGTATTGGAAGGCTATTTATTCTATTCATGTTTAACTATTGACTTTGTAACCAGCTCTGCTATTCCATTTGGTTCTTAATTCTAGAAGTCTTTTGGTGGAGTTTTTGGGTTCTTTTATGTAGGGTATCGTGTCATCTGTGAACAGTGATAGTTTAAATTTTTCCTTTCCTGCTCGAATTCCTTTTGTTTCTTTCTGTTGTCTAATTGCTCTGGCTAGTGTTTCTAGAACTGTATTGAGTAGAAGTGGTTACAGTGGACATCCTTGCCTTGTTCCTGATTTCAGAGTCAAAGTTTTTCTGTTTTTGTCCATTTAGTATGATGTTGGCTGTTGGTTTGTCATAGATGGCTTTTATCAGATTGAGGTAGACTATCTGTTCTGATTTTTGTAGGGTTTTTCACATGAATGAGTGTTGGAATTTATCAAAAGCCTTTTCTGGATTCACAAACTGAGGCTTAAGAGCACAAGAAGTCACCAAGCATCAAGTCCTCCATGTGAATCAACACCATGCAGGGGCCACTGGGTGAACAAGCAGATACCAGCCTTCTCCCATGAGTCAGCATCATTTGCAGACTGAGGGGAAAGAGAACAAGATGTCACCAAGAAGCAAGCCCTCCATGTGAATCAACACCATATGTGGGCCACTAGGGGGATGGCTAGATAGTAGCCCATGCTGCGGTGTGGGTTGGGAAACAAGAACAGCCAGCCTTCCCTGGCTGAAAATTACCAACTGATCAGGATAAATATAGGCTGTGATGATAGTTATTGAGGTAAAGTACAATCTAATGCTTGTAGTGTTTAATGTTTTACTGACTTTGCATGGCTAAGGCCAGTAGTCTGATCATCTAATTAAGAGGATAACA
This sequence comes from Dolichotis patagonum, assembly GCA_004027295.1. NCBI lineage: Eukaryota > Metazoa > Chordata > Mammalia > Rodentia > Caviidae > Dolichotis > Dolichotis patagonum. The sequence continues at coordinate 11,706 of PVJX010015556.1, forward strand.
ATACGCAGTGCAGCATCTATTGGTGATCCTTTTCTAAAGGTAATAGCCATTCTTAATTCCCCATAATCTTGTTTTGAAGTTCTGTATCATTTTCATTGTTTTGTTGAATTGAGTTTTATTCTATTTTGTTTTGCTTGATTTTATTTTATCTGATGGCATGGGAAGCTATTTCAAAGATAACAAGATATATTATGGTAGCCATTTTTTATTTAATTTTACCTTGTTTTGAAGTTCTTTATTGTATTTATTGTTTTGTTTTTATTGGTTCAATTCTGTTATGTTTTGTTTGATTTTTACTATGTCTGCAGCTATTTTGAAGACAGCAAGAGGCATTATGGTAATCATTGTTGATTTCCCATTGTTTTGCTGTCCGTCACTTACACTGTTTTTTTTTTTTTGATTGGCTTTATTCTATTTTATTTTGCTATGTTTTATTGCATTTAAAATAACAGTTAAAAAGCCTTTAGTGTATAGAGATGATCATGTGATTTCTGTCTTTGATTCTGTTAATATGGTGTATTTCATTTATTGATTCGTATATGTGGATCCATCCCTGCTTTCCTGGGATGAGTCCTGGGATGAGTCCATGTTATATAATCTTCCTGATGATTTGTTGCATTCTGTTTGTCAGTAACTTGTTTAGGATTTCTCCCTCAATGTTCATTAGAGAGATTTTCCTGTAGTTTTTTTTTTGGGGGGGGCAAGTGTTGCTTTGGTTTGGGTATCAAGGCAATACTTGACTTCAGCAAGGAGTTAAGGAGAACTGCTTCATTTTGAACTTCATTAAAGAGTTTGAAGAGCATTGACATTAAGTCTTCTCTAAATTTCTTGTAGAATACATTAGATTCTGGGCTTTTCTTAATTGGTAAGTTTTTAATTTCATTTTCCATTTCATTAACTGACATTGGGTTATTAAAAAATTTTATACCTACTTGGTTCCTCTTTGATAATTGATACCTTTTTGGGAATCTGTCAAATTCTTCTGTGTTTTCCATCCTATGTGACTAACGTCTTTAGAAGTGGATATTGATGGTCTTCTAAAGTTCCAGAGGATGTGTAGCGATTTCACTGTATTCATTCCTTATTGTGTGATTTTGAGTTTGTGTTGGGAATCTGCTGTGATGTTAATGGGATTTCCTTTTTAGGTGACCTGTTTCTTTTCTTTAACAGCTTTTAATATTCTGTTCCTGTGCTGAATTTCTAGGATGTTAATTATCATGTGTCTGTGTATAGATTCATTTTGGTCATGGCTAATTGAAGATCTATATGCCTCACTTATCTGTATTTCAAATTCTGTTCTCATGTTAGGTATGTTTCCTGCTATTGTGCCTGCAAATAGTGTTTTTTACATTTATGTTTCTCCTGCTTTTTCATTGAAACCTATCCTTATAGTGTTTGTCTTTGTATTGTCCTGTGGTTATTGAATTGTTATTTCTTGATTTCTTGTTATTTTAGAGATCTTTCCTTCTGTGATCACTATTCACAATCCTCAAGGTCTGATAGTCTGTATTTATTTTCATTTAAGCAGTTTTGACAGCTTTCAATGGCATTTTTGTTTCCTTGATATTTGTTTGAATCCATTTGATGCATTGTTTGTTTCTTTTATTGATCATTCATGGTTTCTATCCTCTTTGTATCATTATCTATTGTTATAACCTATCTCTACTCTAGATTTGCTGAGTAATTCCTTTATAAATGTTGTCATTTGATATTCTTTACCGTGTTGCTGACATTCTCTCTGATCTCTGGGTCTTCTTCATTGATTCACCTCAGTTCTGGCAGCCACAAGAGGAGGTGCTGATCTTTGGGCCTTCTGGTGCAGTTCATCTGGTTCTCAGAGAAGTTGGTGATGGGACAGGTTACCCTCCATGGCTTCACCTGTTTTGTCCATGCCTTCTCTGGGTCCAGGTGGAAATGAGTTCTAAAAATAATTTATTGTTTGTTGCTGTTCTTCTTCTGTACATTTCCCCCCACATCTTATTTCCATTATTTTACTCTTTTTTTCCTTCATGAATGTGTCTTTGCATGTCTATTTCTCTTCATCTTGTCTTTTTTCTCCCAACATTTTTTAAGGGGTAAAGGAATTATCCATTGTCCATTTATATCTCTCTGAATTTTATCCATATCTCTTCACCCAACTACTTTCTCCTATGTCTTATTCATTCTCAATTTTCCTGTCTCCTCTCTCCTCTTTCATTTGTCACCCTTTGACTTTTCTCTAATATTTACATCAATCATAGAATCTTTTCCCATCCCCATTTTTTACCATCAATTTTGTACCAAATTTTCTGTTACAACTCAACTTCTTATATGTTTAAATTTTTGCACATTTCTTCTTTTGTATTGTAGATTTATGTTACATTGTTTTATGGCTTTCTATGTTTATTGTGTTGTTATTTTTGTTTATTTGTTCTCTTATTGACTCTGATATAATAGGCTTTTAGTTTGTCTCCTTCATCTCAGCTCCTTATCTAGTTTTTTTAATGAGAAACTATATTACTAACATATTTCTGTATTCTTTTCCCAAACATGTAAACTCCTCCTCCAAAATTTTAAAATTTTTCATACTTAGCTCCTGCACATTCACTCCTATCTTCTCTAGTATTTTTTCTCAGTGCTCTCCATCCTAAGCCTTTGGGTCTTTCATATTTTACCTAGATCATTGTCCTGCATATCAGCAAGTTCATTGAAACCCATAATTTTCTTCATTCACAAAGTAACCCATCTTTCTTTTATATTTCACCCTTGCCCTGCAAAATACTGTCCCTTTGAAAACCCTCAATATTAAACCCTCAATTCAACTAAATATACTGCAATAAAATCAGATACCACATTAACCTTTTCTTTTTATCCACCGCTATTCCTTCCTTCAAACTTCACCCTCACCCAACCACAGCCCATTCTCCTCAACCCATCTCATCTTCTTCATTACAGAACAACCACAAACAATAAATTGTCATAGTGTGCATAAAGTTTAGAAAAAATGAAGTGTAAGTACAAGGGCTTAGAAGTGTTGTAAAATTGAATCTGTGGATGATGTTATAAACAGAAGTATTTCTTTTGGCAAAACACAGACACAGATTTGAACTTACTTAAAGTAAATAGCAGAAGGAATAAATATTATGACTAAACATACAAAGCTGAAGATTATTTATGAGAAGGCAATATCCTACTAAAATCTCCATGTAAGCCATACAAACTCTTCTCATTTCTGTGGTCCTCACCCTGAAGTAACTCCTCCAAAAGGATGGCAAGGGAAAAGTGGGGATCATATATGTCTCCAAAGGCCTCCCCCAACTCTCCCAAACAGAGGAAGGGGTCACAAGAGGAAAATTTAAAAATACCAGGTAGTAGAAATCTATGAAAAGTTCATGAAGGGATGAAGAAAGTAGATGAGTGTAAAAAGGAAATGAACCAAAAGTTCACAGAAATTTCACTCAATATGCCCATGGTGAATTCTGGGGCAATAGGTAAAAAACTGATGAGTTTACCAAAATAGTTCAAAATTTGAATGACAAATTTAGCAAGGATATGGAGTCTTTGAAAATGTGTCATAAAGAATTATCTGAAATAAAAAACTGCTTATGACTCATAAATTGCAGAAATGACCAATGTGAAGACAGAGTGTTTGATATTTTGGACAAAATATTGAATTACATAAAGAACTCAAAGAAGAAAAAAGAAATAAATAGAACAAGAGAAGACTATCTAGAAGCTACTAGATGACAACAAGAAGACAAATCTAAGGTTAATCATGCTAGAGAAAAACTGGGAGACAGTACAGATGGATTCACTAACATTCCTAGAGAAATTATGGAAGGAAATGTCACAAACATAGTAAAAGAACTTAAAACACAACGGAGTGATACTTATAGAACACCAGTTATAACAAAAAAAGCTCACCAATGCACATCTTTATTCATTTTTCAGTTATATAAGAAAAAAGCATCCATAATTTTTAAAGCAGTCGGGGAAAAATTTTAAAATTCACATTTAAAAGTATACCAATTAGAATCACAGCACACTTCTTGACACAAATTCTAAAGGCCAGAATATATTAGAGTGAAGTATTTGAAGTCTTAAGAGCAAATAACTTCAAACCCAGATTGTCTTACTTACTTTTCATGTTGCTGAGACAAAGTACCTAACACCAAAAGTTAAAGGAGGAAAGCTCATAATTTTAGAGGTTTCCATTCATATTTGGTTGGCTCCAAGGCCCAATGGCATGGCAGTGTGACACAGCAGAAAAGAAACAGGTTACAGAAGGCAGAGAGCAGCAATGTAGTAATCAGTAAAGTAGCAAAGAAGCATCAGAAGTCTGTCTTCACTTTGGCCCGTGTAGGCTACCTGCCTTTTGAGTAGTCCCAGCCAAATGCAAAAATATGCCATAAGAATCAGTAGACTGATTTATTAATCACTCACCCTTAATTTGAGTGTCACATACTTAATCCTATCATCACACACTTAATCTCAGCTCTACACACCGTAGATTCAGCCAGCTATGAAAAGCCCCACTTATGTCTGCATCAATTTCTAGCAGGATATCAAAACACACAAGCCATAGCACATATGAAATTACCCAGCAAATCTATTCTTCAAAATAGGTGGAGAAATCAGATATTTCTGTGGAAAATACCAGATCATAAGATATATGAGTTCTAAACCAGCTATATAGAAAATACTTAAGAATATTCTTGACAGAAACAATGAATCAGACACAGCTATAATGCAGAGGAAAATAGTGAGGTCAATGGATAAACAGCAACAAAAACATTAGGAAAAGAAAAGACAAAGGGTACACCATCAGACAAAAAAGGCAACAATGGTAAATAACCAATAAATCTCAATAATATCTCTCAATGTTAATGCCTCAACTCCACAATATAAGACACAGACTGTTAGATTGGATTAAAATACAGGATGCAAAATAGTCTACTGCATTCAAGAAGCTCATCTAATCCAGAAAGGTGTTTATTCACTAAAAATTAAAGAATGAAGAGCAACATTTCATGGCATAGGTTCCCAAAAACAAGCAATTCTCATATCAGAGATGGTAAACTTCAACTAAAACTGATTAGAAGAGACAAAAGGGGTCACTACCTTCTAGCTAATGAAACAATTCCACAAAAGGAGATAACATTGATGAACATATGCACAAAATACTGGAGAACCTATCTTCATAAAAGAAAAACTGCTGAAATTAAAAAATCAAATAAATACTGACACAATCATAGCATGTATTTTTTTTATTTTAAAGAGAATAAAACAAAAGGGCACAGAACAAAGCAGATCAGAACAGAACAACATAAGCAACACAACACTTTACTATAAGACAACCGGACATTAACAATAGCTATCACAATAGCTCTTTCTCTGCTATAGTTGAGCATAGTTTCAAATACAATAATATCAAACATAACAAAATAGTATAAAAACCATTCAAAAGAATGAAAGAATTACAGGATGTTCTGAACCGAATAACAGAGAATGATCAATGGCTACTATAATATCTCATTTTTCATTAAAAAATTTGTTTATACTATCACATATATTAAAATCCCAATAAGACACAACATGATAGAACTGATGGTAATAGAATAGAAGCATGATAGGACTTCAAAGCAAGATGATATTAAATCAGCAATGGCTGCCATAATGTTTTGTTTTCTTCAAAAGAGCTGCTCATACCATCATGCATAATAAAGTCAAACAAAACAGAATAAAACCATTCCAACTGATGAATGAAATCATTGAAAGGCTTCAAAGCAATGAAATGGGGAATCATGATTACCATAAAATCTTATATACTCTTACCAACTCTCATACTAAGGAGACTATATGGTATTTACACATGTGAGTTTGGTTTATTTCGCTTATAAGTATGGTCTCAAGTTGTGTCCACATAGTATGTAATTTTAACACCTCATTTCTGCAAAGAGATAGGTAAACTAAACAAAAAATAACAGTTTTCCAGAGCTGATCCACACTTTTGAACATATAGACCTACATGCTATGTGTAGAGTAATCTATCCTTCTACAGCAGAGTACACATTCTTTTCACTACCACATGGTACTTTTTCCAACATATTGTCCACAAAGCCTGATTATGTAAATACAGAAGAATAGAAATTACCCTATGCACACTATCAGATATATGAGTGCACTGAAAATAGAAATCAACAACAGAAGACACTTTGGAAAAAGCAAATGATACTAGAAAATCAACATACTATTGAACAGCCAAAGGGTTACAAAAGAAATCAAAGAAATATTAAAACTCCCTGGAAGTTAACGATAACTGTTACTACAACTCATCAAAACATCTAGGATACTATGATATCACTTCAAATAGGAAAATTCATCATGATCAATGCTCCCATTTGGAAGCAGAGCAAATTCAGATAGATAACCTTATGAGAAATCTTAAGATATTTGAGGAACACAACAAAGCATCCCCAAGCCAAAATTAAGGAGAGAAATTATTAATAACTCAATAAAATTGAAATTAAAAGACAGTAAAAATCAAACTAAATGAATAAAAATGTTAGTTCTTTGAAAGAATAAGTAAAATAGAGAAGCTCTTAGCCAGACTTACCAAAATTAAGTGAGAAGAGACTCATACCAATGCAATTAGAAATGAAAAGTGTGAAATCACAGCAGATACTGGAATTCTAAAGACAGTAACTTCTTTTTTTTGTTTTTTTAAAAAAAAATTATTTAAAGAGAAAAAAACAGACAAAACAGAAAGATGGTAGCAACAATACAGAATTGCAAAGGGAAAAAATAAAAAAAATAAAAAAACAAACAGACAAAAAAACCAAAACAACAACAACAACAACAAAATAACAAAAACACTAAGAAATCACCACTTGATATGTTACACACTCTCATCATTGGAAATAGTTGTTCAAGGATAATAAGTTCTTTGAAAAATTATATTGCAACAAATTAACAAATTTGTAAGAAATGGGCAGATTCCTTGTCACACAAACTACCAAAACTAATCCAAGAAGACATAATGATGATTAATAACTCAATAACAAGTAATGAGCTTGGCACAGTAGTAAATATTCTACCTACTAAAAAGCATCCAGGACCTGATGAACTCACTGTTGATTTCTACAAAACCTTAATGATGTTTTATGACCAATACTTCTCAAGCTCTTCAAAGAAATTCAAAGTGATGGTGTGCTCTCAGATTCACTTATGGAAGCCAGCATAAATCTGACTCCAAAACCAGAAAAATAGCCAACTAGAAAATAAAACCATAGGTCAATATCTTTAATGAACATAGATACAACAATCCCCAGCAAGATATTCACAAACAGAATGCAGTACATTATAAAAAAAGATCATACATGTTGATCAAGTATGTTTCCTCCCAGAGATACAAAGATAGTCCTACATATGCAAGTCAATAAATGTTCACATAAACAAATGCAAGATTAAAAACCATATGATCATATTAGTAAATGCAGAAAAATTTTGAATGAAGTCCAACACCCCTTAATGATAAAATCTTGATGAAAACAGTTATAGAAGGATCATACTTAAATATAATAAAAGCTGTATAGGTCAAGCAAATACCTAGCATCATACTAAATAAAGAAAAAAAAACAAATGTAGTCCCCTTAAAATCAGGAAGTTATGGATGTTCACTATCATCTTTTCTATTCAACACAGTACTTGAAATATTAGTCATTTCAATGAGGCAAGAGAAAGGAAAGCGATACATGCAGGAAAAGAAAAACTCAAGCTGTCATTATTTGAAGATGACATGATACTCTACATATAAGACCTGAAGAACTCCAACAAAAAACTCATAACTAATAACAAACTTCAGCAATGTATCAGGATAGAATATCAAAACACAAAATCCATTGGCATTTGTGTACAGTAACAATGAATAGATTGAAATGGAAATTATGAAAAAAATATACAGTAGCTTCAAAAAGAATGAAATACCTAGGAATTAGCCTAATGAAACAAGTGAAAAACCTGTACAAAAATACTACCGTACTCTAAAAAAAAGAAGTTGAAAAAGAAATCAGAAAATTGAAAGGTGTTCCCCCCTGCATAGGCAGAGACATTAATGTCAAAATGGCCATAAACCCAAAACTGATTCAGTAGAGTCCAAATCAAAATTCCAGCAGCGTACTTAGAGGTCTAAGAAAAACAACCTTAAAATTCATATTGAACCAGAAGACACTCAGAGTAGCAAAAGTAACTTTGGGCAACAAATACAAAGTAGTAGGCATAGTAATACCTGACTTCAAGCTCTAAAGCAAGAGTGATACAAATGGCATGGTACTGTAACAAAAACAGGTATATGGATCAATGGAACAGAATTAAAGATACAGGAACTTTCCTAGACACATTAAACTCTTGGATCTTTGACAAAGGTGCCAAAAGCATATGTTGGAGGAAACAGCCTATTCAACAGTTGTGTCTGGAAAACTAATTATCTATGTGCAGAAGTCACACCATATACTAAAATGAAATAAAAATTGATGAAATATGTAAATATTAAAACAGAATCATTAAACCTGCTGGAAGATGTAATGAGTTAAACATTTAAAGATATAGGTGTAGGAAAGGGCTATCTAAATGGAGCCTCAGTTTCACAAGAAATAGGAGCTATGATCAACAAATAAGATTATATCAGACTAAAAACCTTCTGTACAATAAAAGAATCAATCAACAGAGTGAAGTGACAACCTACAAATGGGTAAAAGGGTAAATGGGTAAAAGTTCTTGCCAGCTATTCCTCAGACAGAGGATTAATATTTGGAATATATAAATAACTCAAAAAAATTAAACCACCTAAAATTAATCAGTCAAGCAATGGACAAGACAAATGAAGAAACACTTTACAGAGGAAGACATTACAAATTATATATATATATATATATAAAACAATGTTAAGATTCCATCTTATTCCAGAAAAAAATATATACTATTAAGAAATTTAACAATGATTAATGTTGGTGAGGGTGTTGAAGAAATAGAACCCTCCTTTCTTGTTGGTGGGAATGCAAGCTAGTACAACCATTATGGAAACCAGTATGGATATCTCTCGAAGAACTGAAATAAAAATTCCATATGACCCAGTGATCCTCCTCCTAGGTGTCTTCCTCAAGGAACTTAACAAATCATACTACAGGAATACATGTTTAACAATGTTTGTAGTAACACAAATCAGATAAATTCCGGAAATATCCTGTATATCTATAAACAGATGATTGAGTAAACAAAAATGTGACATCTATAGATAATGGAGTACTACTCTGCTATAAGAAATGAAATCTAAGACTTTTATAGGAAAATGGATGCATCCGGAAAATACAGTGTTGAATGAAATAAATCAAACACACAATCATAAATACCATGTAGAATCTCTCATTTGAATGAGGCAAAGTACAACAAAAGAGAATAATGAAGGATGGATACAAGGGGATGTAGAGATCGAACTCTTGGCAACTGAGAAATGATCTGAGGAAAAAAATCATGAGCAATGAACAATGAACAAGGGAAGGGGAAACAAGTAGTATAAAGACATGCCATAAACAGAACCTAATAACCTCAACTAATGCAAACATTACATGTTATAATGAGGCAAGTTTAATAATACCAACAAGAATGAAAAACTGGATAGGAGAATTGGAATGGGAGGGATAGAGGGAGAGAGAAGGGGAAGGAGATTAAAAAAACAAGCTGTGGTATGTACATGTAACCAATGCCCAAGATGATTGTAAACTGCATGAATTGCAAATGTACTAATAAAATTTAAAAAATTAAAAATAAGCGTATTCAGTTTTCTGTACATCAATTATGCATAAATAATTATGATAAAAATGACAAAAATATTGATACCAAAAGGGACAGATGACTACATACTAGTCAAATACAAATATGACATCCTGCAGATGCACTGAAAAGCATTCTTTAATAATTTTCTATGCATTTCTTATTCTAAAGAAGTTGACATATCAGGATTAGTAGTTGGTCATTATCCATCCCTTGTCAAATTCCCACCCCAGCACTTCTTAAGTCATACTTATTATTGTAATATGTATTTGTAAGATAAACAGATTTAATGCAGGATGCAAAAATTTACAAGGTTAGCTTACAATATCTGCTCACAGAATCAAATGTAGAAGAGTGCACATATCTTCCCAAAGACCTGGAGCCTAGGCCAATGTCATATGAGTTCACCTCAGGAGGCTGAAGGATCCATGATGTAATAATGTGGGGTCTGCACCAGGAGGTTGGTGGGTAGGCACTAGAAGCTAAAGAGTCTGTGCTGACAGGCTAAAAGGCTGGTACTAGAAATGGAAGAATGGTCCAAAAGCCAGGAAATGATGTCCAAGGCGAAGGCCAAGACAGGAACTCCTCTAAAGTAAACAGCAGCCATCCTTGGTGATGGCAAGGATTGGAGATTCTCAGAAGAGAAAGTCAAAGTTCATCCAAGGAAAATCAGCTGAAATCCTTCCTTTCAGTTCTTAAGGGTCTTCCGTGCCATGCTGACCCAATTCATTTGAGTGTTACTCACTCAAATTGACAATTAGTTAACCACTACACTTTTTCTCCAAATAAAGATAATAAGATGTTCATAATTGAACCAAACACAATACAACCATCCCGAGTACAATGAAAATGCAATAATTCCTTCCTCAAAATCTCAACTGTTCCAGTATTTTAAAAAAAGTCCTAATCCAAGTCTCTTCTGAGGATTAAAACAAATTGTTAGCTATAGATAACTATTCTACTAATCTCTCTTAGTTCATCAAAAAGAACAGTATGTGCTTTCATTGTTTGTTTGATCACTTTTGTATCTAGATTTTGTAACCTGAACATCTAGTCCTGAGATAACAATGTGCAATGTACTAACTAGTGTTAATTCCCTACTTTTTTCTTTTTTAAAATTCTGTATCATTTCTATACTATTTTTCTGTTTTGAGTTTTTTTAAAAAGGAGAAAAAGTACAAATTACACAATGCCAAGGTACAATGGCTCAGAGTCAGTACTCCCGCTCCAAATTGAAGGAATATGGGTGTAGAAAAAAAAATTAAACCAAAGAAAATCTGAAATCCTGCAAGGCAAATATTCATTAAAACCTTTAGCTACATATCTAGAATCCAGAACACATAGTTGCAAAGTATGAGTTCCGAAGGTTTTGGGTGACTCCACTGCTATGAGCTTGCCAGCTGTAGCTTACATTGCTTTCTCTTGGGATGGTTTGATTCACAGACTGCAGTTTCTCAGTTGTATTTCCACATTCTGGTATCTCTGACTTCCTGGAGCATCCACTGTACTTTTGGCTTAATGGTCACAATTTCATGCACTGCTTTCTCAGGTACTCCTTGGCTGGCCTACCAGAACTTACTTTGAAAACTTAGTGGAAGCCTCCTTAACCATGAAACAGATGAAGTATGCATCCTAGTAAACTAGCACCACATGGGTGATGCTAGGTTCTTCTGTCAGTGGGAGCAGTAGCCAGGCTCCCTTAGAGCTTTGTTGCAGTGGTTTCTAAGTCCCTGAATTCTTGTGCTTAGTGATATGAATCCCAGGGAACCAAGTCATTCTAGAGCAGAAGTCCCAGGTACTCTCTTCTCAAATGAAAGTTGGACAATTTTGCAGCTTTGAAACTTCCATGTTTTGAGTCTTGCTGATTCCAAAGATTCCCTCAAGGTCTCTTTCTTCTTGTTCCTGTACAAAACACTGGCTTTCTTTTTAATGGTGCTAATCTCTTTAGAATAAACATGATTTTTGGCCCTAACTTTACATATGGTTACTCTGTGTCAAAGTTTAAATTTATCCAATTTTTCTCTCTGCTTTTCCCCCCTAATTCTCATCATAAATCTGGATAAATGCAGTAAGAAGTACCTATGCCACAGCCTGACTATAGGGCTGTCTAGAAATTTCCTCAACCAGGATAATTAGTTCATTGCCCTGAGTTCATTACCCTTAAACTCAGTCTCTTGAAAAGTCTCATGACACAAGCAAAATGTAGACAGAATTTATACCAGTGTATAATATACATGCTATACATGTCAATGGAGTCCTTGTTTGCAACTGAAAATTCCTAACCATGGCTCTTAGTATATCCATGCCTGTTGATGCTTTGGTTTTCTGAGCTCCAACTGGAATCACTCATCAGGTTATTTCTTGGTAATCTAGAATTTTTCTAACCTGCATCTCCAAATCTTTCTAAACTCCTCTGGTAAAACAGTTCCAAAAGGTTCAAATCCCCACTGTCAGTTACAGTCACAGTAATGACTCCACTTTTCTGGTACCCATATTCTGGATTAGCTTTCTGATTGCTGAGAAATGATGCCCAACATTTACAATTTAAAAGAGAAAAGGTCTAATTTTCTTATGGTTTCAGTCCATGATCTATTGGTCCGAAGTAGAGACATAGTAGTGGAAAGGTACGGTGGAATAAAGCAAAGTTTGCTAGTTCATAGCCTCCAGGAAGCAGAGAAGAATGCTAGAGTGGAATGAGTGACATACCAGACATGTACTATAAAGTTATGCTGACATAGTTCAACCAGGCACAGCCTGGGTGTGCTTTACTAATCTGCCAGTCATTTCTTTTTTTGCCAGTCATTTCTTAATCCAATGAAATTGACATATCTGTATTAATGGTTAGTCACAGACAGGTTATTAACATCATAGAAATTTGAAATCAAAAGAAAAAATTGCAAAGACAAGGTGAGTAAAATTCTCATAAATATTTATGAATGAAACAAATTGCAATCACAATGTATAAATCAAAAACTATAGGCAACAAAGCATAAAATTAAATAATGTATGAACTAAGGATATTTGATACATTTACCTCAGTTTATGCTGGATCAGATAGGATAAAGTTAAGAATACAGAAGACTATAAATTTCAAGTTTTAAGAGGTAAATTTAATAAGCATTAAGTTATATACCTTGAAAACACAGAATATGGCTTTCATTCAGGTGGGAATGGTAAACTTGCAATAACTCAACTCCAAGGAAAATATCAGTAATTGCAAAATAGCAGAAATGTCACAGATCATGTTCTATTAAAGACAAGACTAAAATGTGTAAGACAGAAAACAATAATATTCAGTTGGATATTAGAAATAAAATATATGTTTTTATAATGCACAGCAGAGGAAATTGAAATCTTAATACATACCAAGATGTGGATGAACCTTAAATGCATAATGTCACTGGGTATGGTTGTACATGACTGTAATCTTAGAATTTGAGATGTTGAGGAAGGAGTATCATGACTTCAGGGTAACTGGGTGAGTTAGTGAAGCACTATTTCAAAATTAACATAAAAAATTATGACTGGGGGTGTAGCTCATCTCAAAAGCCCTGTATTCATGTCTCTGTACCACACACACACACACACACACACACACACACACACACACACAGAGAGAGAGAGAGAGAGAGAGAGAGAGAAAACAGCATAATGTTGCATAAAGGAATGTACTCCTTCAAGTGTTTAGCTTCATGAGGACTGCTGAATTCTTTTTGGTACTGGGGTTTGAACTCAAGACCTCGCATTTGCCAGGCAGGTGCTTATGCCATTGAGCTAAATCCCCAGCTTGCATAAAGGAATGTAGATACAAAAGAATAGACATGTACATTGCATAAAGGGTCAGGACAGTGGTTACCTCTGAGGAAACGATGTAGTGATGGGGAAGAAATACACAGGGTCTTCTAGTATAGGGATACTGCTCTATTTCTTGATCTAGAATGGGTTGAGTTTATTTATTTTGTGCAAGTTTATAAAAATGTATACTTTGAGTTCTTATTTTTTCTTCATATGTGTTATACTTACTTCAATGTATTTGAATTTAAATGATAAATTTCTAAAACATCTTAGGTGACAAAACAAAAGCCAAATTTTTTATAACATCTAAATATGCCAGTAATGAAATCACACAAAATTAGGAATTAGAGTGACCCCAACCTATTGGTGATCATCTATGGGCCACCGAAGGCTTGGAAAAGAACTGCACAGGGACCCCAACCAGTAGGGGATCATTGGTGTGCAACACAAGAACTAGGAAAGTGCCACTCATCCAACCACACACAGCCAGTGAGCCTCAGTGCACCACATGGGGTCAGGGAAAGGACTGACCAACAACCCCAACCATCGGGGGAGAATCAGTGTACAATACAGGACCTGGAAAAGATTTGACCACCCACCTAAACCAGCCAGGGAGCATGGTTGCACCAATCAGTGCAAAGGAAAGGTGAGAACCTAACCAGCCGGGGAGTGTCCAGTACATAGCACAGTTCCCAAGAAAGACCCAACCAGTGATCCCAACCATCCAGAGAGCCTAAGTGTACCATGTGGGTTCAGCAAAAGGTCTGCCCAGTGAACCCAATCAGATGGGGAGTATCCGGGAGCAGCACAGGAACTGAGAAAGACTTTCCAGTGACCCCAACCAGTCGGGAGAATGGGAGTGCAGCATAGGACTGGCAAAAAACCCACCCAGAGACCTCAACATGCCAGGGACCATCCATGTGCCAAGTAGGGCCAGGGAAAGACCTTCTCAGTGACCCTGGCAAGCTTGTGATGGTCAGTGTGCTGCATGGGGTCTGGGAAAGGTCTGCCCAGCTCTTACTGAGCTGGGGAGAGCTCCTCTTGGATGTGCCACCAGCACCAACTCAGGAAGCAACTGGGACTTTGCATTAGGCCACTCTAGAGGAATACAGGAAAATGAAAAAATGAAGAAGCAAGATGCAATCTCAAACCTCCAGCCCATCTCAAACAAGTTCAGAGGATATGGACATAGAAGAAATTGTAAGTTACACACCTGACATTTCTGAAATCATAGAAACTGAAACAAAAACACAACTCCATGAATCTGTAAAGGAAATCAGATCAGAAATAATCTCCCAGGTAAAACAAGAAATGATAAACATAATGAAAGAAATGCTGAGCGTATCCAAAGAAAACATAGTTAAAAAAATAAAGGAGCATGGAAAAATTATGGAAACCATGAATGAATGATATAGGAAAGAACTAGAATGCATGAAACAGATTCAAAGAGATATCCAGGAAGTCAAAAATTCTGTCAAAAGCTGGCAAAACCACTTGAACAAATGTGAAATAGACTTTCAGACCTTGAAGATAGGATTGCAGCTAGCAATCAGGAAAGGAAAGATCTTTTAAAAATAACAAGGAACCAGAAAATAAGAATTCAACAGATGCAAGATGATACAATGAAAAACAACATAAGTTGATACATATAAATGAAAAAGGATTGAAAATAAAAGAAATTAAAAGACTATTTACAGAAGTAATAGCAGAAAATTTACCAAGCATGGTAAAAGAAAATGTCATACATACAAGTGAAGCATACTAGAAGATTTCAGCATATCAAAAGAAGTCGCCAACAGTGTGAAAAGAAAACCCACGGATTAGGAAAAGATTTTTACAAACTGTCCTTCAGACACAGGATTTTTTATCTAGAAGGTATAAAGACTTCAAAAAAATCAGGCCTCCCAAATCTAAAAACCCAATTCAAAAATGGGCATCTGAGATGAATACACAATTCTCAGATAAAGAAATACAAATGCCAATAAATATTTGAAAAAATGCTCAGCATCATTGGTCATTTGAAAAATGCAAATTAAAACAACACTGAAATTCCATTTCTCTTTGGAAAATTCATATCATCAAGAAATCAACCAATAATTAATGCTTGTGTGGCTGTTTGGAAAAAAGCATGCTTCTCCAGTGTTGGTGGGAGCATAGACTGGTACAACCACTGTGGAAATTCCTCAAAAAACTAGAATTAAAGGTTCCAATTGACTCAGGTATTCCCCTTCTGGACATTTTCCCAGAAGAATTGAAAACATCATATTTATAGCAGCACAATTTGTAATAACTAGATCGTGGAAACAATCCAGTTACCCATCAACCAAGAAATGGATAAAAAAACACATGACATTTTTATACAATGGAATACTACTCACTCATAATGAGCAATAAACTCGAGGCTTTTATAAGTAAATGGATGCAACTTGAAACCATATTCATAAGAGAAATAAGTCAGAGTTGCATGTTTAAACACTTGCTAGTGTAAAAAACTGAAAGGGTAAATAAGATCCAAAAGTTACAATAGATATAGTAAAAGAGAAAAAACTGCTCAAAGGGAAATTTTATTGTTTGAACATTCTTTCATACCTGTGTCTGTTAACCTGAACAACTATTTTGTAGTTAGCAATATGCAATATAACAACCATTGTTAAGTTCTTATCATCTTGTTTTGAAATCCTATGTCACTACTATGTGTTGTTGTTGCTGTCATTTTGCTTTTTTGTTGTTTTTTGATGGTTTGTTTGCTTCTTGATTTTTCTGTTATTTTTCTTTTGATTAAACTCAGAGATCATAGGAAATTTAAGAAAAAAATTACTGCAGAAAAAGTTGAACTGTCAAAGAATTAACCATTTAAAAACCTCACTGCTTTTACAAATTAATTCTATGAATCTTAGAAAAGTCAATGCCTATGCTATTTGTGTGGTTGCAGTGCCCATAACATTTTTTTCTCAAAATGCTAGTCCCTAAGCCATCTCATTCAATAATACTTTGAATGCTCTAAATCACTTTTGTGGCTCAGACTTACTGAAATAATTTTGAAACTGAAGTCTGGGAATCTGTATTCTTGTAAACTTCCCCAGTGATTCATTTATACTTTAACTTTTGAGAACTACCATATTGGCACAGATAGGAAAGGAAAGTTTTCAATATCTTACTAAGCCAGAATGCCCTCAATAGCAAAATATGTAAAAAATAGTATAAAAGAAAGAAAGATGTCCAAAGATCAATCTTACTCAAGAATATGGATGCAAATATGCTAAATAAAATTTTATCAGGTAAAATAAAGCAGCACTAGTTGACTCCAAATCAGAAAATGATGCTACACTATTAGGAAATCCATTGACATGATTCATAATATTAGCAGAATGAAGTTGAAACTTCTCACTATTCCCTGCCAGGCTCTCTGTGAGATGAGATTCTTCTGATTACTTCTGCAGACACAACTTTTATCATTTACTGGGTTACACTTTGAACTCCACAATAATGAATGACTTTATTATCTTTCTCCCTGCCACACACACACCATATGGTTTCTCAGTGCAGTGTCTTTTCCCATGCTATTCTCACTCCCCAAACACACACGCATGCACAAACACCCTAAACTAAGTTTCATTTTAAGCACAACCAACTCAATTAGGATTCTCTGCTAGTCTACTTTTTCTTTCAAGCTGGATTAAATGGATTCTGCTCTGTTTACCTGTTTATTAGACTATCCTATTTCATTTGTGACTTAAAACACACATAACATTTTATGTGTGACATGATTTTGTAATGTTATGATTTTTTAAAAGAGTGTCTTCTCAAAACAATAAAATCTGTCAGATTTCACCACTGTATAAAAACATGACCTTTAAAACAGAGTCTGTATTCATTACATCCATGTGAATATTGAACCAAATAATATCAGTGGGAGTAAAATATAGTTCAGCCTGAGCCATATGCATGCTTGGGATGAATCTTCCATTTGCCACTTAGTACATTGTACATTGTATTCCTGTTGAGAATAAAACCATTTAAGCATGTACATACTAAATGTGAGGAGAATGGAGAAAAACAAATTTTGCACAACAGAAAGTCAAGTTGGTTGACCAGAATTAAATAAAAAAACTGATGTGAGAATTTAGAGTGATTTAGCAAATCAGCTCAATTGGCATGGAGACATTTGCTTTAAATGTTCAATTAAATGGGAAGACTGGTTAGTACTTTACTAAATTATGCTTATCAGTATTTCAATAATGGGTGAACCTTATTTGGTTTTAGACATATGACTACAAGAAAAAAAACACACCGTGATCTTAGCACTTTCATTACATCACTTGATAATTCTGAAAAGAACAGATTACTAGATTGATTGATTGTTTTCTATTTTTCATTAAGTTGCTTGGTGTCATAGCACTATAAGTTTTTTCTCTCATTTAATAGAAACTTGGAACATGGTGTTTTTAGTGCCTTTCTTCAAGAGTGATAGCATCAACACATCTTTGTTTGATATAGAAAAGCATAATTATGTGTCTAGATTCAAGAGATACTTGCAGGTAAAACAAGTAGTCAAAGTTCTTTATGTACTTAGAGAGCCCAGATTTTCTTTCTGCTATTTGTGAAAGTAAACATGGTAATTCTTGGTATTTAGATTGCAAGATTTTCATGTTCTTTGCTTTTTAAAACTAATTTCATCATATATATTATATATATATGTACTTATGTATCATATGTACAATGTATTTTTTACTTTTTACTTTTTCTAAACTTTGCAAAATTGGCATTGCTTGGCATACATTCTTCTAGGAATATGTTTTCTTTTAAAGATTTGTCCATTTTATTATATATTCACTATCATTTTGGCTATTACACAATATTCTGTTGCATGATTGTACAACTTGTCCATTCTCTGCTAATATATATTTAAATTGGCAAATTTTTATATTATGAAAAGTGTTTATACGTGTTTCCTGGTTTAATTTTTCTTGAGAATCTTGGAAATATTCAGAAGTGCAATTACTAAGTTGCAGGCAAGCAAGAATGTTTAGCTTTAGAGGATAACACCAAATTTTTTCAAAATATTTGTATCTTTTTACATTTACATTTCCTTAAATACTTGATACTTTTAAACTTCTAAAGAATGGATTTTAATAACATATTTTGTTTAAAATTTGGATTCTTCTTATCACTATATATATCTGACATTTACACATAACTTTGTGTATTTTTTGAACTTTAGTCTGCTTTTTTACCGAAATTGTGCAAACCTTTTTTCCATTTTCTACTGGGATATTTGTCTAATTTGTTATTGATTTTTAGGAATGGTTTGTTCATTTTCCTTAGTAATGTTCTGTTATTTGTATGTGTTACAAATATTTCCTTTAAAATTGTGATTTGTCTTTCTGGTATCTTTAGATGAACAAGTTCTTACTTGTAGTTAAAATGCCTGCATTAGTATCCTGTTATATTATTTTGTTCCACTACAGAAATTCTTTTTACCTTCATATCAAAAAGTATTGCCTTATATTTCATATAAAATATTACTATTTTTGCTTAATTTTAAAGTCATACTTTGGAATTAGACTTTATTGTGAGAAAGAATTCATTTCAATTTTAATGTAAGATCTGATTAACAGGAGAAATGCATAACAGTTTTGTTAATTATATGTATATAAGGAGATCTTCACAGGAGAAATAAAAAAAATAAAAACATGATGCTTTTTATACCTTTTAGACCAAGAACAAGAGATGTATAAAGAAATGACAGGACAGAAGAATCTTTGGCTAGGGTCACACATTCTAGGGATGTCCTTAAGGGATATGTGGTATGATATAGAAATTAGTAGAAAATAAGAGAAGGCAAAGAAGTTGTTTATTTATGTTTGCTGCAGGTCTATTGAATGCCCAGTGGCTGGGGATCAGGGCTGTTTTCTGGTCGTGATATGTGAGGGTCTCTCTCAACCCGAAAGAATCTTTATGACCTGCTGCATATAAGAAAAAGGCCAAATGGCTTTTCCTGGAGTTACAGTTCCCAAAAGTGATTTCAGTTTAAAATAATCAATATAGCAATTTGGCATATTGTGCCTTGACTCCTTTATTTTTTCTGGTCTGAAGTATTACTGGAAGTCTGAAGCAATAAATGCTGGGTTGATGGCCCATGAAACCTGGCTGCCATCTCTGGGAGTAGGTCAGGTGTGAGAACAGTTGCAGATCATTTCAGGAAGTGGTACTATTTAAAAATAGGAGCTTGCTACCTGACCAGGACAGAGGGCAATACTACGACTTTCAGATTTTGTGAAAAGAAAAGGCTTTATTGTGTGACTCACCAGCACAAGAAGGGCAGAAGCCATGACCTCAGATTTTCCTCTCCAGAATCATAGGAATTTATAGGAAGGGAGAAGTTGCTTGTTGGCCAGATGACAAGTAGGGGGCACATATGTCTTTTCATGGGAAGTTAACATTCTGTGCAGCTGAGCTTATGACATCACTTCTTCAGTTTCTTTTTCCCATTTGTATGGTGATTAGTATATTTTTGTAGTACACACTGAATACATTCATCATGGGGAGTTAGTAAACATATATGTAATGCATCTTCAATTCTTTTTATGTTTCCTTCCCCTCCCTGGCTTCTTCTACTCCCATCCTATTCTTGAAAAGCATGTCTTAAAACTTAAGAATCATTAGTGAAAGGCCTTGAAGCTTTTCCTGGAATTTAACCTAAATTAAGGAATTTATGTCTGGGTATATTCCAGACCTTCATCTACTTCAGTACTGCAAATCAATTCTTATCAAATGAAGCACATTATGAATGGCACAAGTAAGGAGGTATTTGGTGAGACATTACTCTAGAAGCAAAGGAAAATGATAAGTTAATGTATGGAAAAGTCTAAAAGCTAGTCTGAGTCTGACAGGCAGTCAGCTGAGATCATTTCTGTATTTTAGCCCAGTATTTTCAGCTGAATAGATGTAGGCAAGGGCAAGATGCCAGATTTCCCTGGATTATAGTTTGCAACAGACATCTAATGACCTTTCTGAGTAATCCATACAGTAACAAGAATGAACAGTCTACACAGGCAGATATAGTGATTCTTTTTTAGTTTATATTAAGTTGGCTAGCTTTCTGACTAGATCGGTTTTAGAGATTCCATGTCAGAAAGTTAGGAGAAAATTGAAAGCATATATATATATATATATATATATATATATATATATATATAATTCAGGGTTTAGTTCAAGTTGTAAGTAAATAGTAAAATCTGAAAACAGTGTGCAAGGGTAAAACTTAATGACAGGTATACTATCATATTTTTTATATATAATTTTCCAATTTGTTTTGTTCACTTTATGTGGACAATAAATTTTAGTCTTAAAAATGATGATTAATTTACATCAGAACAACAAGAATAATGACTGATCATATAGGAATTTTTGCAACTTGTTTTGCTGTAATTTAAAAAAATTTCTATTAGTTTATTTATTTATTTATTGGTACTGAACCCAGGTTCTTTGCACTGAGCCACTTCCCCGGGCATTCTTTATTGTTACTTTAAGAGAGAATCTTAGCAAGTCACTAAATTGCTCAGGTTGGACTTGAACTTGGGAGCTTCCTGCCTGAGCCTTCCAGAGTGATGGGATTGCAGGCATCCATCATTTGCTGGGCTTTTGCTCAGATGAGAACTTTAAAATTTCCCAAGGCTTGGAAACCAAACCAAGCATTTACTACCTAACTTTACCTGTATTACCTGGATAAGTTCCTTTCTTCTTGGGATACTACAAAACATCCTAAGGCTTAAAGATCTGTCAGAACCTGACATTTTTATGTATTTTGAGCCCAGATACTCTTTAAGAGAATCATGCAGACAACACTAGTCTTTCCAAGATGGGCTTTTGAGACTTGTAAAGTGCTAATCTCAGCTCTTTAAAGCTGTCTGGAGTATTCCATTCAAGGTAATATAATGGTTTCCAATACTGTCCTGTTACAAGGAAAACAGATTTTTATTGAACTTATGAAAGTAATTATATTACCATAAAATAAGATTATTCATTGATAGCTTTAAAAAATTTTATTTAAAGAGAAAAAAAGCAAAACAAAAAAATTGATAGAAATAATACAGCACTTCGAAAAACACTAAGAAATTACTAGTTGATTGTTGTAGTCAGGAGTTATACACAGAACAATTAGAATCAGGATATGAAGTTTATAATATTATTTTTATGATGGTCATTCAGAGTTAACACAAGAAAATGCAGGAAATCTATCTACAACACCAAAGTTAAAGAATGTTTAGCCAAGGGCTTAAATCCCACAGCAATGTCCCAGATGAGTCCAGATAAAGACCCGGAGTTCATGACAATGCCTCCCACGAGTCCAACTGGAGGTCTAGAGCCCACAAGAAGGACTCACGCCAGACTCTTTTATGGATCCGTGCTGGGAAGGCCCAAAGGTCAGTGGTGGAAGCTAGAAAGTCTGTGCCAACAGGGTGAAGGAGCTGTTCTGATAGATTGAGGGTACTGTGCTGGAGATGAGAAGTCACACTCACAACAAACACCAGGACTGTCCTGAAAAGCACCACAGACATCCTTAGTGACACGGAGGCCCCGAGCTCCTCCTCTGACAAGCACAATTGAGTACATACCAGGAAGCCAGTGAGATGATTTCATCCTGGAGACCAAGCTGCACATGTCTTCCCCTCCAAAGACAGGAAGCAATGCTTGATGTGAGGGCCAGAGCTTCTCCAGGAGAACCTAACAGCTCAAATGTCAACATGTAGGAGAACCCACGACACCTCAACATCTCAATGCCATAACAGCTTAACGTTCTTCCTTTTCCTTCTCCACATCTCTGTTTATGCTGGCAACCTTCCTCAGGTGAAACATCTCTGCTCAGCACCATGTTGATGTAATCCAGCTAGCATTAAGTTGACCACCAGTTCTCAATCAATAACACTGATAAAATACATATTGTAATCTTAGAAATAGATGTGCAAGTAATAAAATTAAAGCATACAAAGTGGATATACAGTGAGATTGTAAACAGTTCTGTTCAATGATTCCACAAAAACTTAGTAATATGGTTATCCATCTTACCACTTAAACATACATGCAATTATATACTTTAGAGCACTTTCTTTTACTTTTTTATGATAACAATTACACATTTTGGGTTTTATTGCTCCTACAGTTCTTATTACTTTTTAAACTAGTGACACAATGTGATATTTATAAATAGGATTCTTATTTATTTCACTTATGAGGATAGTCTCAAGTTCCTTCCATTTACCTTTGAAGGCCTCAAGATCATTCTTTTTATAGCTGAGTGATATTCCATTGTATAAAAATACCACATCTTTTTCATCCACTCTGTGGTTGATGGGCATCTTGGTTGTTTCCAAGATTTAGCTATTAAAAATTATGCTACTATGAACATGGGTGCACATATAACACGGTGACATGACTTTTTCAGTTTTCCTGGCAAAATATCCAGGAGGGGAATAGTTGGATTGAATGGAATTTCCAATCCTAGTCTTCTGAGAAATCACCATACTGATTTCCCTAGTGGCTGCATCAGTCTACAGCATTCATTTCTCCCCACAGCCTTGCCAACATTTGTTATCACTTCATTTCTTGATGGCAGTCATTCTTTCTGGAGTGAGATGAAATCACAATGCTGTTTTAATTTGCATTTCTTGAATGACCAGTGATGGTGAACATTTCTTCATGTATTTATCTGCCATTTGTATATCTTCATCTGAGAACTGTGTGTTTATCTCAGATGCCCATTTTTGGAGAGGGTCTATGAATTTGGGGAAATTGGTGTTTTTCAGTTGTTCATGTATTCTTCATATAAGTCCTTTGTCTGAGGGGTTGCAGGCTAAAATTCTTTCCCATTCTGTGGGCTTTCGTTTCACTCTGTTGGTGATTTCTTTTGAAGTGGAAAAACTTTTGAATAATATGAGATCCTATTATTTGACTATTAGAAGTGTTTCCTGTGCAGTTTGCATTTTGTTCATGAACTCTCTGCCTACCCCTATGTCTCCATGATTTTTACAAAACTTGTCTTCCAGGAGATTTAGTGTTTCTGTTTTAATATGTATATCTTTGATCCATTTAGATTTTAGTTTAGTGCACAGTGATAGGCATGGATCTAGTTTCAGTCCTCTGCATGTGGAGAGCCAATTTTTCCAACACCATTTATTATAGAGGCTATCTTTCCTCCAGTGAACATGTATAGCCCCTTTGTCTAATATCAGTTGGCCGAGTGTCTTTGTAGTTGTGTTTGCATATTCTAATCTATTCCGTTGATCCTCAGGTCTAATTCTTGCCAGTACCATGATGATTTTATCACTGTGGCTTTGTAGTATAGTTTAAAGACAGGAATTGAGATTCATTCTGCCTTGTCTTTGTTGCCCAGAATTGCCTTTGCTATTCTTGTTTGCTTCTGTTTCCAAATGAATTTTAGAAGTGTTTTCTCTAGATCTGGGAGGTATGCTGATGGCATTTTGATTGGGAATGCTTTAAATCTGTGTAAGAGTTTTGGGAGTACGGCCATTTTCATTTAGACAGCATATGGTTGGATGTTGTTTCTTGATCCATTCTGCCAGTCTGTTTCTTTTAATCAGTGAGTTGAGGCCATTTACATTAATGGTTATAACTGTTATATTTTGGTTTATTGTTGACATGTTATCTTTGTGCTGTTGTATCTTTAGCTTTCCATTCTATTTAATTGTCTACCTTTCTTGGTGGTTTTATCCTATGTGTATCTAGAATATCTCTCAGTATTCCTTGTAGGGTTGGTTTGGTGATCATGAAGTTTTTCAGCTGTTCTTTGTCATGGAAGTATCTTATTTCTCCATGCATTTTAAAGGGCAGTTTTGCTGGGTATGTCAGTCTGGGTTGGAAGTGGTTTTCCTTTAGGATCTGAAATACTGCACTCCATGCTCTTCTTGATTTCATTGTTTGTGTTGAGAAGTCTGCCGTGATTCTGATAGTTTTTCCTTTATAGGTGATCTGTCTTTTCTCTCTACCAGCTTTTACTATTCTGTTCTTATGGTGGATTTCTGGGATGGTTATTACTATGTGTCTGGGTGTAGTTTTAGTTTGGTTATGTCTATTTGGAGTTCTATATGCTTCACTAATCAAAATGTCAGTTTCCATTCTCATGTTTCTGAAGTTCTCAGTTATTACTTCTGTAAATATCCTCTGGATATCATTTGGGCTGTTCCCTTCTTTTTGATTTATCCCTATTAATCTTATGTTATTTTTCTTTGTGTCATCTTGCAGGTGTTGAATTGTTATTTACTAATTCTTTGTTATTTTTAAGAGCTCTTTCCTTTCCTGTTCACTAGCTGCGATCTTATATTCAAGGTATGAAATTCTATCTTCACTTTCATTGAGGCAGTTTTGACAGCTTTTAATAGAATTTTTGATTTCCTGTATATCTCTTTGAATCTGCTTTATGTAATTTGTTTGTTTCTTATAGTGTTCATTCAGGGATTCTATCTGTTTGCTTTGTTCCTCTAATTTTTTAAATTTATTTTTTATTTTAAAGAGAATAAAACAAAAGAGGTCAGAAAAAGCAGATCAGAACAAAACAACATAAGCAACACAACACTTAACAATAAGACAACTGGGCATTAACAGTAGCTATCCAAATATCTCTTTCTCTGCTATAGTTGAGCATAGTTTCAAATACAATAATATCAAACATAACAAAATAGTATAAAACCATTCAAGAGAATGAAAGAATTACAGGACATTCTGAACCAAATAACAGAGAATGATTAATGGCTACTATAATATCTCATTGTGAATAAAAAGATCTGTTTATACTATCACATATATTAAAAACCCAATAAGATGCAACATGACAGAACTAATGGTAATAGCAGAGTAGAAGCATGGTAGGACTTCTAAGGAAGATGACATTAAATCAGCAATGGCTGCCATAATGTTTTGTTTTCTTCAAAACAGCTTTTCATACCATCACATATAATAAAGTCAAGTAAAACAGAATAAAACCATTCCAACTGATGAATAAAAACATTGTAAGCCTTCAAAGCAATGAAATGGGAAATCATGATTACCATAAAATCTTATATACAATTACCAACTCTCAAACAAGGGAGACTATATGGTATTTACACATGTGAGTTTGGATTATTTCGCTTATGAGTATGGTCTCAAGTTGTGCACATTTATTTATACATATCTCAATGTGATCATTCTTTAGAGATGAGTAGTACTCCATTGTATAAAAATGCAACAACTTTTTTAATCCATTCCTCAGTAGATGGGCACTTAGATTGTTTCCAAGATCTGGCTATTACAGATTGTGCTGCTATAAACATGGGTGCACATATATCGCTGTGGTATGATGTTTTCAGATCTTCTGGGAATATGCTTAGAAGTGGAATAGCTGGGTCAAATGGGACCTCCAAACCCAGCTTTTTGAGGAATCTCCAGACTGACCTCCACAGTGGTTGCACCAGTCTACACTCCCACCAACAGTGCAGAAATGTTCCTTTTTCCCCACAGCCCGTCCAGCACTTGTTGGTAGTTTTTCTATCCTGGCCATTCTTTCTGGGGTGAGGTGGAATCTCAGTGTGCTTTTAATTTACATTTCTCTCATGACTAATGATGATGAACATTTTTTCATGTATTTATTTGCCATTTGTATTTCTTCATCTGAGAACTGTGTATTCATTTCAGATGCCCATTTTTGGATTGGGTCTTTGAATTTCGAGAGTCTGATTTTTTTTAATTCTTTATAAGTTTTTAGACAGAAGTCCTTTGTCTGAGGGACAATCCACTAAGATTTTTTCCTAATTTGTGGGTTTTCTTTTCACTCTGATGGAAATCTCTTTCAATATGCAGAAACTCTTTAATAAGATATGGTCCCAGTTATTGATTCTGGGAAGTGTTTCCCGTGCAGTTTGATTCTTGTTCATGAATTCTCTACCTAGCCCTATATCTTCAAGGTTTTTACCTACTTTGCCTTCCAACAGACTTAGTGTGTCTGTTTTCAGATTGAGATCTTTGATCCATTTAGATTTTAGTTCAGTACATGGTGATAGGCGTGGTTCTAGTTTCAGTCTTCTGCATATGGATAGCCAAGTTTTCCAGCACCATTTGTTAAAGAGACTGTCATTCTTCCAGTGATCATGTTTGGCCCCTTTATAAAAGATAAGGTGGTTGAGTGAGTTTTTAGTTGTGGTTGTATCTTCCATTCTATTCCATTGATCTTCAGGTATGTTTTTATTCCAGTACCATGTTGATATTATTACTGTAGCTTTGTTGTATAATTTTTTTTATTTAAAGAGAAGGAGAAAGATAAAAAACACACAAAACAGAAAGAGCATTCCAACAATACAGAATTTTGAAGGGGAAAGAAAAAAAAAGAACAACAACCACAACAAAAACAAAAACACTAAGAAATCACCATTTGATAAGTTACATACTGTCATCATTGAAAATAGCTGTTCAAGTTGCAAAATTAAAACGTACAATGTACACATTCAAACAATGAGCCTGTTAATGGTTCTGCTCAACATTCTAACAAAAACTGTAATACAGACATCTATCTTACACACTTAAACACACATGCAGTTATATCCTTTAGAGCATTTTCTTTTCCTCTCTTTTTTACAGTATCAATTACACATTTTGGGTTTCATTACTCCTACAGTTCTTATTACTTTTTACACTACAGAAACAATGTGTTATTTATAAACATGATTCTTATTTATTTCACTTATGAGGATAGTCTCAAGTTGTCCCCATTTTCCTATGAAGGCCTCAAGATCATCCAATTTATAGCTGAGTAATATTCCATTGTATAAAAATACCACATCCACTCTGCAGTTGATGGGCATCTTGGTTGTTTCCAAGATTTAGCTATTACAAATTGTGCTGCTATGAACATGGGTGCACATATATCTCTGTGATATGCACTTTTCAGTTTCTCTGGGAAAATACCCAGGAGGGGAATAGCTAGGTTGAATGGAGCTTCCATTCCTAGTCTTCTGAGAATTCTCCATACTGATTTCTATAGTGGTTGCACCAGTCTACACTCACACTGATAGTGGGGTAGGTGTTCCTTTTTCCCCACAGCCTCACCAATTTGTTATCAGTTGATTTCTTGATGGCAGCTATTCTTTCTGGTGTGAGATGATATCTCAGTGTTGTTTTAATTTGCATTTCTAGAATGACCAGTGATCTTGAACATTTCTTCATGTATTTGTTTGCCATTTGTATATCTTCATCTGAGAACTGTGTGTTCATTTAAGCTGCCCATTTTGGGAAAGGGTCTTTGAATTTGGGGGGTTGATGTTTTTCAGTTCTTTATGTGTTCTTGATATAAGTCCTTTGTCTGAGGGGTTGCTGGTTAAAATTCTTTCCCATTCTGTGGGTTTTCTTTTCACTCTGATGGTGATTTCTTTTGAAGTGCAGAAACTTTTCAATAATATGAGATCCCAGTTGTTGATTCTCTGAAGTGTTTCCCATGTAGTTTGTGTTTTATTCATGAATTCTCTGCCTACTACTATGTCTCCAAGATTTCTACCTACCTTATCTTCTAGTAGATTTAGTGTTTCTGTTTTAATGTTTAGGTCTTTGATCCATTTAGACTTTAGTTTTGTGCATGTTGATAGGCATGGATCTAGTTTCAGTCTTCTGCATGTGGAGAGCCAATTTTTCCAATACCATTTATTAAAGAGGCTATCCTTCCTCCAGTGAACATGTTTAGCCCCTTTGTCAAATATCAGGTGGCTGAGTGTCTTTGTACCTATATTTGTATCTTCTAATCTGTTCCATTGATATTCAGGTCTATTCCTTTGCCAGTACCACGTTGATTTTATCACAGTGGTTTTGTAGTACATATTCAAGTCAGGAATTGAGATGTCTCCTGCCTTGCCTTTATTGCCCAGAATAGGGCTTGCTATCCTAGGATTCTTCTGGTTCCAAATGAACTTTAGGAGTGTTTTCTCTAGATCTGTGAGGTATGTCAATAGTATTTTGATTTGGACTGAGTTAAATCTGTATAACAGTTTTGGTAGTATGGCCATTTTCACAATGTTTTTTCTTCCTAGCCAAGAGCATGGAACATCTTTCCATTTTCTAATATCCTCTTCAATCTCCTTTTTTATAGTAGTAAAATTTTCAGCATATAGGTCTTTTATATTCTCAGTTAGGTTGATTCCTAAATAATTCATTTTTTAGATGTTATTGTGAAGGTCGATATTTCCATAATTTCGCTCTCAGTGAGGTTCTTGTTTGTGTACAGGAATGCTATTGATTTTTGAGCATTGATTTTGTAGCTAGCTACACTGCTGAATTTGTTTATTACCTCTAGTAGTCTTTTAATGGAATTTTTTGGGTCTTCTATATAGAGTATCATGTCATCTGCAAAGAGTGATAGTTTAGCTTCTTCCTTTCTTATCTTTATTCCTTTTATTTATCTCTCTTGTCTGATTGCACTGGCTAGTGTTTCCAGAACTATATTGAATAGGAGTGGTTATAGTGGACATGCTTGGGTTGTTCCTGATTTTAAAGTGAAAGCTTTCAGTTTTTGTCCATTTAGTATAATATTGGCTGTTGGTTTGCCATAGATGTCCTTTATAATGTTGAGATAGACACCGTGTATTGCGAGTTTCTCAAGGGTTTTGTTATGAACAAGTGTCGGACTTTATCAAAAGCTTTTTCTGCATCTATTGAGATGACCATGTGGTTTTTGTTTTTGGCTCTGTTGATGTGGTGTATTACATTTATTGATTTTTGTATGTTAAAACATCCCTGCATTCCTGGAATGAACCCCACTTGGTCATGATGTATAATCTTCTTGATGATTGGCTGCATTTTATTTTCTAATATTTTATTGAAAATCTGTGCATCTATGTTCATTAGTGAGATTGTCCTATAGTTCTCCTTTTTGGTTGCGTCTTTCTCTGGTTTTGGTATCAGCGTAATACTTCCCTCCAGAAATGAATTAGGGAGGAATGCTTTCTTTTCAATTTCATTGAAGAGCTTAAGGAGTATTTGCATCAAGTCTTCTCTAAATTTCTTACAGAATTCAGTTGTGGATCCATCAGGATGTGGGCTTTTCTTTGTTGGTAAGTTTTTTATTTTATTTTATTTTATTTTATTTTATTTTTATTTAAAAGAGAATAAAATAAAAGGGGGCAGTACAGAGCAGATCAGAAGAGGACAACATAGGCAACACAGTACTTTACATTAAGTCAACTGGACATCAACAGTATCTAACACCATATCTCTTACTCTGCTATAGTTCAGCATAGTTTCAATTATAATAATATCAAACATAACACAATAGCATAAAGCCATGCAAATAGTGAAAGAATTCCAGGGCTTTCTGAACCGAATAACAGAAAATGATCAATGGGTATTATAATATCTCATTTTTGATAAAAAAGAAAAAAGTTTGTTTGAGCTATCACACATATTCAAATTCCAATGAGACACAATGTGGTAGATAGAACCAAGGGTAATAGAACAAAAAAAAGCATGGTAGGACTTCTAAGAAGGATAATATTAAATCAGCAATAGCTGTCATAATGTTTTCTTCAAAACAGCTGTTCATATCATCATGTATGATATAGTCAAACAAAACAGGATAACACCATTCCAACTGATGATTGAAAACTTTGAAAGACTTCGTAGCTATGAGATGGGGGCCTCATGCTTACCATAAAGTCCTATATACTCTTATCAAATCTCATATTAGGGAGATAATATGGTATTTACCCTTGTGAGTTTGGTTTATGTCACTTAAGAGAATGGTCGCAAGTCGTGTCCATTTATTTATAAATATCTCGATGTGATCATTCTTTATAGCTGAGTAGTACTCCATTGTATAAAAATGCCATAACTTTTTTATCCATTCCTCAGTTGATGGGCACTTAGGTTGTTTCCAAGATCTGGCTATTACAAATTGTGCTGCTATAAACATGGGTGCACATAAATCACTGTGGTACGATGTTTT
>PVJX010015557.1:0-42240 GCA_004027295.1 Dolichotis patagonum
TACCATCATGCTGATCCCTTCCATTCCACACCTCCTTTCCTTGCTTCCCTTACCCATTTCCATTTGGATGTCAATTCTTTAACCTTCCCACATGGCAAAGTCTCTGGTAGAATCTCCAATCACTTCTTAAACAGGATTTTGTGTATCTTCTCTTCACCATCAGATGAGGCAGCTGGGAAGATCTTTGCCTTTTGATTTCTGGCATCTTCTCTAGGCTTCCTCTGCATACATTAAACTAATGAAGCACTTCCTGTTTCTCAGGTGAACTTTAACCAAATAACTGACGAGGAATAAAATTCTCCCGTCCTTTCAAGCGTTCATTTCAGTCTCTGCCTTGGAGAATCAGGTGGCCTGTTGTGCACTTTCCTGTGTTCATTTGAGGATGTCAATCTGCTCAGCAACACGCAAATGAAATTCCCCTTAGTGTTGTGTGTCCCTGTGCAGTTCACAGAGATGTTGGTGAGGGTTTAATGTGAAGCATTGTAACTGCAATACTGGGGAATTTATGTTTTTCCTCACGTAATTCTTCATGTGTCTTGGAACTAGATTGAATTTTCTTTATAAGAAAATTAGTTCCAATTCCATCTGTCATAGAGAAGTGGGACAAATGCTAAAGCAAATTCAAAATATTTTATTCTGTAAGTCACCTAAACAATATTCTTCTGAGTTATTGAAAACCTTTTTACTAATAAGCTAGCACTCGAGTCATTACAATAGTTAAATAGTTTTTCAAAAATCCAGTGACATAATTCACTTTCTAGTTTTCAAAGCACCTAAAATGATTTTGCATTTGTGTGTTTTTACAAGCATTTTGCTGAAGGAATAAGACAATAGAGATCTGGGACAAGGAAGAACTTCTTCTTAGTTTCCTCAATTAACCTCTTACCTACTGAATTTTAAAGCTAAAAATAAGCAAGAACAGAAAGTATCAATAAACTGCTCTATGAGTAAAAATGATTTAAATACTGTAGAGGGCTCTGAACAATGACATTGTATGAATTGTCAACTTGTGTCTATTTAGAGCTATCTGTGTAACATCAGAACATGTCCAAGAATGGTCCAAGCAGGAAGAGAAGTTTTGGTTACCAAAAGACCTCACATATGTGACAAATGCTTTCAATAGACAAGGTAACACAAGCTATACTTTCACAGACTTGAATGGTACAGTGTCTCAAAAGTGTTGGAAAGGTAATGCAAGCATTCATTCAGAAGGCAACTATGCAGCTGAACAGAAAGTTTAAGAAAATAGTCTCTTTTATGCTTTACTTCCCTTAGAAACACATTAAATTAGGACAGTAAACTTAATAATTACATATAAAGTATTGAAATGTCTAAAATATACTATAAAATCATTTTAAAATTAAACTTACATTTGCAAAGATCAATTCATTGTTTTATTTTTAAACTTGCATTTGCAAAGATAATTGGGAAAATATGGTGCCATAAAGATGTTATTACACATCAAGTAAATATATTCTATATTTTAATGGCATATATAATTTATAATATGTATGCCAATTCATAGTAAATCATAAAATGGTTATTACAAAGGAAAATAAAAATTACAAATATATTGAAATAGAACAAGTTATACATATACACACAATTTCAAGCTGCTCTTAAAGCTGTAAATAACTATGAAACAGATACTAAGAGAAGTTTCATTTAACATATGATTAAGATAGATTCCCTAATTCCTGTCCATTAGTGTTAAATGTAATTCGCCTAATAAGAAAGAGAATTGGGTGCTTGAGAAATCCTAAATAACTTGGTAACCTTTGAAACCATAAGAGTCCTGCTCCATAGTTCAAATTAGGGTAAATCTAATAGTTCTGTTTAAATATTTTACTAGATTTTAATATGGTTCTACTCCACTCTATTACACAGGAAATTCTACTATTTAATAACTCTGTGATTTAAAGAAAATTATTTATCTTTTTAATCAATGATAATTGATAACACTATAAATTATACACTTTTAATGAAAGCACATTTAAATATATGTGATGAAAGCAATTTTCAAAGAAGTGAAAATCTTCTCTCCTTTCTTCATGATAAAGCACATAATGAAATAAAATAAAGCTTTAAATTCACAGTACCATGATTCGAAAAATCAAAGGTAAATTAGGGAGCATTGTTACAGGTGCAACAATGAATTGGTAATTTGGGAAATAAATAAACAGTGGTCTTCACTACAAGGATTGTTGAATTTTTTAAAGTTTTCACTTCCTCTGCTGTGAATAAGGAAGACAAAATAACCTTGCTAGGAAGATTAATTAACATTAACACCCAAAGAAAGTATCCAAAATTATAAATGTTATGGAAATTCAGAGTATTAAAAAATTTCAGAGAAAGTTAGAAAATTAAGGTGCACTTCAAAATGATGCACCACTCAAGATAGCAACAATCAATTTCAGATCATTTTATATTTTCCCGATGTAGGATCCATGATTAGCCATAGCCCAAATGTCTTGGCTATTTTTCTCTCACTGCTGGGACAAAATACTCTAGACCAAAAATTAAGGAAGGAAAAGTTTATTCAGCTCACAGTTTGTGGAAGTTTCAGTGCATAATCTGCTGGCTCCAAGGCAAGGTGGCATGGCACAGGTGCAATACTTCAAGGTGGCAAAAGACAACAAAGAAACAAGAGCAGAAAGGTAGGAAGGGAACAAGCCTCTTTTCTGCCCTTATATTGTTAAGTAGGCTACTATCCCTCACCTCTTCTCACCTCAGGGCAGATAGCAATCTCAGCCTCTTGTGCCTTCCTCTTGCATGGATAGAATATGTTTACAAACTAAGGATCTTGCTTCCCTGCTGAATCTCTTAGTTAAATTTCTAAACTTCTCAATTTGACACAACATATTAACCATAATAATCCACACCTTGTCAACTTGGCAAGCAGACCCATTTCTTTAAACAGGTGTCCAGATACAAAGCATGCTTATTCTTACCATTTCACAACCTGAACATTGTAACACAAGTTTAACAATCATTAAGAACCAGCATTAAGTCTATCAATATTGTATTATGTTAGAAATGTAACATTTATAGCCTAAGACTCATGTACATCAATTTATGCAAAACGCATTTAGCCCATCTGCAAGAGTTACCAAAGTCGTAACAGATTTGGAACTGCTGAAAAGTTCAAGTCCTTCTCCAAGACGCAAGGCAAACCTCAGGGCAAGTCCCTGCACAAAGGAAAATGAAGTTAAACACTTTCAACATGCGGTGCCACAAGATAAACATTCTCTTTCCAAAAGTTACAAACAGGATAATACAACCGGTTGAGATCAAAGCAAGTCCAAACCCCAGAAGGACAAACATTAAGTCCTGGTGTTCCATGTCCAGTGTCTAAAGCAATCTGTAGCAAATTATGATCTCCAAAGGGCTTAAGCGATTCCACCCCTATTTCACTTCTGGTGGTTGTAGCTTCTATAGCTTTTCTCTTGAGCTTTCTTTTCTCCCTCCTTACAGCTTTCCTTTGATGATCCACGTTCCTGGCTTTTCCAAATTTCTGGGGTTCCCAATGCACCTTTGGCCTCACAGTCACAGTTTCACACACTGCCCTCTAAGGGGCACACTGCTTGGCCTCTCAGATCTTCTGAAATCAAGATGGAAGCCTTTTAAACCTGAGAACTCTTGCATTCTGTATGTACCCAAAATCAGTCTCCCATAGATGATGCCAAGATCTGCAGCCAGCTGGAGCAGTAGCTAGGCTTTCTCTCTCTTGGCCATATGAGTTGAGTGCCTGGATGGCTGAGCACTCTGATTCTGAGGAACAAATTCTCTATGCTGCTACTATTGTGGAATCTTGTGAAGCTGCTGACATTTTGGAAACATGGAACTCTGTGGCTTTCTCTTCAAAGCAAAGTCTTCCACTTTTACAGTTTTGAGGCTGCAAAGAGTAGCGACCTGCCATTTCCTGTGATGCCCCCAGGCCATCTTTTTCTATTCTTCTGTTCTTTCTCAACAATGGAGATTTCCTCAACTCTCTCTTTGCATTACACATATTTGTTGGAGCTTCCTTTCTGGCCAAACTCACAATGTTTTAAATCATCCTGTTGGGCTTTTTGCTCTTAATTCACAACATAAGTCTGGCTAAAAGCCATCAACAAAAGCCATGCTACCATCTCAACATTAGATTGCCTTGACATTTCTTCTGCTAGATTAATTAGTTCACCACCCTTAATCTCAGTGTCAAGCAAAGTCTCTGGATATGAGCCAAATACAGACAAACTTTTTGCCAAGCCACAACATAAATAATCTGGAGTCCAATAACCTATGCAGTCCTTCTTCCCAGCAAAAACTTCCCAGGCCTGGTCTTTACTGACAGGATTTCTAGCAGCCTTCTTGTCTTCTGAGCTCTGACCAGACTCTTCCATACAGGACAGCCTAAGCCATTCCAGAGCCACTCTTTCAGGAGACATCTCTGAACCTTTCCAAACTCTTCCCACAAGCCATTCCCAAAGACTCTTGCATCACATGGTCAAGTATAGTCATAGCAACAAATCCACTTCTCTGGTACTAAATTCTGCCATGGCTACTTTTCTCACATTGATGGGACAAAATACCTGACACCCCAAATTAAGGAAGGAATGGTTTGTTTAGCTCATGGCTTTTGGAAGTGTCAGTCCGTAATCAGCTGGCTCCAAGGCAGGGTGGTATGGCACAGGAGCAATATTTCAAAGTGGCAGAAGACAGCAAAACAACAAGAGCATAACGAGGGGTGGAGAACAAACCTCTTTTCCTTGCTTATATGTAAGTAGACCACTACCCACTGTCCAAGAGCGTCTTGTACCCTCCTGTTGCACAGGCTGAGGATGTTTACAAAGTAAGGATGCCTAAACCTCTCAAGCTGACAGACCGTACCAACCCTAACACCCAGATAAAAATTTTGAATTTTGTAAATATTCTTCCATACAGAACATTGATACCTGCATTTGTGAAAAGTTAGCAGTTATTAAATGTTTTCTAGGTATTATTACATGTGATATTTCTCCACATATTTTAATGAATGACTTCAAATTATTTTACTTCATAAGTGGCACAGAAACGCGAGCTGCATATGGGCAGATATGTGTGTGGAGAAACAAAGCAGTACGAAAAACATTTCTTGAATTAATCAAATTTTGTCAGAAGATGTGAAAAACTTCTCAGTTCTTTCCAACTTTGAATTCATCCTTTGAAGATACTGAGTCTAAGTCTCACCTCTGCATAGGCTTATCTTCAGTCTCCCTCCTAACCTCAAATATGAGTTGTTGCTCTCCAGGTGAAATGTGTGAAGTTTTATCATATTAAACAATATTGGCTACTATAATATCTCCCTTTTACAGTATTTATTGCTGGTGATATTTGCAAGACTTCAATGCATAGCAACTTTTTTTTGAAAAAAGTATACACATTCTCAATCTTTTGTACTCTTCATATCACTGTAAACTATATTAGGTGAAAATGCTGCTGTTACATTTTATGTAACTATTTTCCAGAATTCCTTTATTATTAAATCCTGGACATACTCATAAATCATGGACATACTCAAAATTTCTATCCAGTTCCAATTAACATACAAATGAATAAATTTTGTCTGCTCTTAAGCATCATTTATACTTACATCATTTATATTTACATTAATTGTTGTAGGAATATGTCAATGGAGTCAGCAGCCATAAAGAACTGATAAAATACACCTCATTGATTCACCACTGGTTTCTGTTACAAAAAAAAAAAACTTTTGCTCCAAAATCTAATCAAATTCTTAGGATGAAAAAGATACTTTTTCTTCTAGCCAGTAGAGTGCTTGTGTCTCCAATAGAGATTATAGGAAAAGTCAAGTTCTACAAAAACTTCTGCTTTTGCTTTTATGCAAACACATATCACATAACTAGTAACTTGTAACTGCTCAATGTAAAGAAAGGTTGCCCTGGACCATTCACCAAAATGGGAAAAAAGAATGAGACCCAGTCTGTTAAAAACCACCATCACATTTTATAACTTCATCCAGAAAGAGCTGATTTTAAAGGATCACCGTAGG
Source organism: Dolichotis patagonum (assembly GCA_004027295.1). Lineage (NCBI taxonomy): Eukaryota > Metazoa > Chordata > Mammalia > Rodentia > Caviidae > Dolichotis > Dolichotis patagonum. Next base: position 6,032 of record PVJX010015557.1, read on the forward strand.
TGAGCTGTCAAATTTGATGGTTATATGATTTCCATCCCAGCAGGAAAATGTCAACAAGGCTAATCAATCTAATAACCCCCAACTGTTCTCGCTGGAAAATCAGAATGTGAGAAAGCCACATCTCTCTCCCTCTACCTGATCCTTCTGAAAGAGTGACACGTCCAAGGCATTTCTCTCCATTCCATTCCCTGATGTACTTGAGTAAATACAAAATAAAATGCCATACAGTTCACCACACACGTTACAGTAGGTGTTAAAAATAAAAAGATAGCAAGTATTGCAAAGAATGTGTACACTGCAGGAAGAAATTAAAATAATGCAGCCTTTATAAAAAGCAACATCAAGATTCCTCCAACAACAGAAACCAGAACTACCAGATGATCTTGCAATGCCACTACTCAGTACATGTCCAAAGGAAATGAAGTCACTATGTCACAGAGAGGTCCACACTCACCTTTTCATTTTAGACCATTTTCAACACATGGCTAATGTGTGGAATCCATCTAACTGTCCCTCAAGAGATAGACTTAGCAAATGTGATATGTACACCAGAATACTATTTATTTAGCCTCTGTGGTGTATTGACTAATGGTCATCTTAAATGAAATTGCCCAGCTGGGTAGAGTCAGAGTGGTCTTGGGCATGGACAGCCTACCTGATGACTGCTGTCAGTGAAAGGAAAACAGAAGATGAAGATGCACGCTGCTGATTTCCCAAGAGGAGCTTTGCTATGGCTGGTTTTCCTGACACGAACTCAGCTGTTCCTCCGCTCAGAGGAGCTCAGGGCCTCGCTGTCACTAGGATGGCTGCTGCTCTCTTTGGGACATCCTCGTTTTTCTTTGCCTTTGCATCATTTCCTGCATCCAGTGCAGATCCTTCACCCCGTTGGCTCAGATCCTTCACCCCACCAGTGCAGCTCCTAGTTTTTGTCACTGGTCTTTGAGTCTTTAATTAGATGCAGTTTCTGGACATGGATTTGCATGAGATAGTGTTATGGGCTCTAGCTCTTCAGCTGGTGTCATGCAGGCAATTGCCGTGGGATCCAGGTCCTTGGCTGAGTTCTTTGGGTCTCTAGCACGCAGACAGATTCTTGCACTCTTCTACCTTTGACTTTTTGGGTAAATATTATAAAATAATATTATAAACTGTGTGGCCTTTATTAAATCTAATTCCTTGCAAACCCCAAGTACAACAATATCTAAAAAGAGAGAAATTCTGGATGAACCAGTTACACACTATTTTTAATAAAGCAGGACAGACACAGAAAGACAAACATTTAAATGTAGAGTCAAGAAAATTTGAACATACAGGAGCAACAGATAGAGTGATGGTTACTATAGTCTTGCAGGTGGGAGGGCTTGGAGGAGGTATTTATTAAAGAATAGAAACTTCCAAAAAATAAGGAATGAATTTAAGACCTCTGTTGTGTAACATTCTGACTAAAGTCTTTTATGCAAATTATTTTGGGGCAATATAATATTTGTATGGATAAAGTTGAGCATCTGTATTACTCGCATACAAAATTTATCAACAGCAACAAACAGTGATACAAATACCTAAATGTAAAATGTATATGTAACATGTAAACATTAAAAAGTCAGACAAAAAAAAAATGTCGGTTGTGGGTTTAACTCATTGGCATAAGCCCCTGCCTGGCAAGTGTACAGTCATAAGTTTGATGCCAGGTACCTCCCTCAAAATAGATATAGATATAGATATAGATATAGATATAGATATAGATATAGATATAGATATAGATATAGATATAGATATATAGATATATCAATAGATAGATAGATAATCAGTAGATAGATAGATAGATAGATCATAGATCTATCTCAACATTATCTTAGACTAGGCAATGGTTTCTTGGATTTAAAGCCAAAAATCAAGAGGAAAACATCATCTAACTTCAGCGTCACCAAAAGTAAAACATTTTGTTTTGTAAATTACAAAATCCAGAAAGTGAAAAGAGGCTTATAAAATGGGAGAAAATATTTCCAAATCATGTGTTTGACAAGTGACTTGTGTCGCCAATTTCATGTATTTGCAACATTGAATTATATTATCCTAGCAATCCCACTTCCAGGTGTATATCAAAAGTATGTCAACCCAAAACTGTATGCATGAATGCTGATAGCATCTTTTTCCATAATTTTCAGGAAGGGAAGCAAACTACATGTCCATCAACTGATAAATGAATAAGTAAAGTGTGGTACATACATCCACACAACATGACATTTCTTTTGGTTATAAAAAGGAACAAATTGCTTATATGCATCACAGCATGGATAAACCTTGAAGGCATTATACTGAGTGAGGTAGTCAGACACAAACAGCCACATATCATTTAACTTCATTTCTATAAAATGTAGAGTAGCGGCAACTATACAAGAAATTAAATGTATTAGTGGTTGTATAATACTAAGGTGGTGAGAATGAAGAAATATTGCAAATGAATAAAGGTTTCTTTCCAGGGTGATAAAATATCCTAAATTTATATTTTGAAAATAGTTATACAATACTGTATATTTAATAAGATATTTTAAATGCATTTATTTTATACTATGCAAAATATATAACAAAAATCCTCACACACTTTTTTGACTGTCTATCTTTCCTCTGTCTCTACCTGTCTGTTTGTGTGTCTGTGTGTCTGTCTGTCTGTCTCTCTCTCTTTCACACACACACACACACACACACACACACACAGTGCAATATTGATGAGTTCAGAACACTGATTATAAGATCTGGTTCTAAAGTTTTAGCAAACTAGGTATCTTAGAATTCTCAGTTGACCTATTAACTGTGTCTCACTTATTTACTATCCTTCCGTGTTTTGATACATAAAATAAAAACAATGATAAAATGTGTCTCATAGAGATACTATGAAGAAAATACACTTATAATATTTCCAAAGAATATGGCACATGGTAAATATTCAGTATTAGCTCTAATTTGTTATTGATATTTTTAGCAAAATACTGTCATCACAAGAGTTGTATATAGTAATTTCTAACAACATGTTTTCACATATATATGCAAATAGACATCAGAAATCTTGCTTTTCTCTCCTAGATTTAGAAAGGTGATATTTGGGGTTGCAATTTCTCCCTCACTAATACTTATTACAGAAAATTTACTTGATGGAGTCCATCTATGAGCAATTTTTTCCTACTATAAATCTAAGGAGATTGGTTTCTCAGGCTATTTTCCCCTGGCAGTCCTGAAGTGCAAATTGGATTCTTGCATAAAAGATCCTATAGAAATAAACCTAAAAACTCTGTGACTAGATTTTATCTATCACTAGACAGATAGAAAAGCCAGCTAGGAAGCCTAATAGAAAGCAATGTTAAAAACAAAAAAGAAGGAAAGAAGTGAAAGAGGGAAGATTCTATCATTGTTCTCAATGTAATAGTGAAACATTATGGTTTAATTATTAGAAATGGATACTTGCACTTGGAGTTTAAACATCAATCAAAGGAAATTAGGCTAAATTATCAGTATTTTTGCAGTTTTCAGTGTGATTTGTTTTCTCTCATTCTTATTGATGTGGAAAGTCCTTAGCTAAGACTTTATTCAGTCATTTACAATCTCTTTCATTTTGGTTAACATTACTTCTATTATTTGAAATTATTTGGAAACAAAGGAACACTGGTTCTCATAATTTAACAACTTTTTTCCTTAAAAAATACATTTAACTAAAGTTTGAAATATTGTAAAATATGGTAATTCCTGAGGAAGAACATTGAAACTTTTAAAAACATAGATAGATAGATAGATAGATAGTTATTTGTGCTTGCTGCTGAAAGTTTGGACCAACTGTTTTTTTCATAATACTGAATGACATAAAAAACTTATATCAATCATAGAAATATAGAAATACATATATAATCTAAAGAAGGAATACTTATACTCAACTTTCAAAAGTTAAAGAATTATAATTGTTAGAAAAAAGTAAAAGAATTATAAAATTGTAGAATTAAAGAAGAATGGTAGAATTAAAACCCTACAAGTCCTTCAAACTTTTTCTATCACTCATATCTTACACAAAATTCAAGACTGCAATTACTACAACTTTAACATATAGCATGCAACTTGTTTTGTGTATTTGTACCCAAGTTTATGCCTACATTCTTCTTGTTGAATTTGGCATCATTTAGCTCTTATCAAGTGAGAAAATGCAACCAATGGAGAGCAAAAATCCAGGGACAACTTGTAAGTTACTAAAGTCTTCAGGTAAAACTTCTAAATTCTTTAAGTAAGTTTCCTAAATTCCATGATATTCATCCACAAAATGAGAAGAAAATAATGTCCTCCTCATTAAGTGATATGCGAAAGTACTTGGTACCCAACACATTATGGTTCAAATCATGCTAACATTCTTCAACATCAGGGAAAGTCTGGGGAGGCAGGCAAAGCGAACCATTTAACCTCGTATTTAATTCAGTGAGAACAAGTTCAATTAAAATGATGGTTTCTTCTATTTATTAGTTATTAATGATGAATGCTTCATTCTCCTACAGTTGCCACAGCTGTTCAGTTTGAGCTCTATCTCTGAGCTTTGGTGATTGATGGTAGAACAAGCACGGCACAATTTTTATTATATTGCTGACATAACTCTTTAAAACCCTTTTATATAGTAACTCAGTTAATTTGATAGATTTTTTTAAACACAGCACAATATTTGCAGAATATTATTATTCTTTAATTTCTTAGCATGTTAGGTTTTTTTTTTTTTTTTTTTTTTTTTTGGTACCGAGGATCGAACTCATGACCTCACGCTTCCTAGGCAGGCGCTTAAGCCACTGAACTAAATCCCCAGCCCAGCATGTTAGTTTTCTAAGTTTTCCAAACTAAAGTGCCAGAGACTGGATATTTTAAGCAACAGAAAATTTTTTTCTTATGGCTGTACAGACTAAAAGTACGAGATCAGTATGTCAGCCAGGTTACTTTATTCTAAGGTCTTCTCCTCAGCGAATAGAAACTTGTCTTTTTCTGTCCACACGTGGTCCTCCTGTCCATATCCACATCCTCCCCGCTTCTTACAGGGACATTCATCATATTGGATTAGGATCAAATCTTAGGGACCTCATCTTTACTGATTATCTCTTTAAATTCTGTATCTCAAATGCAATCACTTACTGACATAACAGAGATTAACTTTGGGAACAATATACTTAGCCCATACCATTTATTTGTTAATGGTAAAGTATGATTTAGCTCCTCATAGTAACTTACATTTTGTATTTCTGAGTGTTTTTCCCCTTACTCAAAGTTTGTCTTTATTTTTTCATAGTGTGCACACATCCACATGATGGTAACCTCTCTTGAATCATAAGCAATTGTTCTGATACATTATACTTTTATATTTAAATTCATTTTAACTGATATAACAAGTGAACTGTAGGTTTGTGAGGAAGGAATTGTGATGCTTTGATGGATATATTTGTTGTATAACATTAAAAATAGAGTAAAAGTTCTCTTCACAATTTAGTATTTTGCTACAATGAAAAAATCGAAATTTTGTCTAGATTTCAGAAACAAAGAGTGCTTGTTTTTAAAAATTTTCTTGCATAAAAATGCAATTAACAGACTAAGGATTTAGCTCAGCGGCATAAGCGTCTCCTGGAAAATGTGCAGTTGTGAGTTTGATCCCCAGTACAAAAAAAAAAAAAAACTACAAAAACAAACAAACAAAAAAAACAATTAACTTTTCACTTTCTCTTTTCTCATAATAATAGAAAATACTTAATTTTAATACAGTCTATGGTTTCCTTCTACCATAGAATTTATTATAATTCTTGAAACAATGCATTAACAGAGCATAGTAAAAATTTAGTAAGGTTTTAACACAACTGGCAAATTTCAAATTTCAAGAGTCAGTATAATTTTCAGTTTCACTAGGTATGTGATTTATGGCAAGAATCTTTGTGTGTGAAATAAAAGAATAAGTACACACACACACACACACACACCCCTATAGTGAAAAAATGTATACTTAAGTGTTTATAGTTTTCAAAACACAAAGAGCAGTGGAGATCAAAAATGCTTTTTAAACACTTTACCATCATATGAAATTTAGTCACCACAGCCTCATAAACTCTTTTCCATTGTCAGGAAAAGATGTGTCACATGAGTTAAGTGACAGAGAGAATGGATTCAAAACATGGTGGATATGTAAGCTATTTGTCTAAGTTTTCAATACTTCAAAGAATGCTCACTTTAACTTCTTCATATTATAAAGTATTTGGCACACAATCCTTATATTCATAATTGTTAAGTATTATTTATAATATGTGAGCTCTTGTGATATTCTGATTAGCCAACATTTTTTAACATATCATGAATCTCAAAAAATTTTAATATTCTATTTCCAATACAAAACAATTGCACTCTTTTGGGGAATTGGGACATTTACATATAGCATCATGAGCATTTTAATGCTCTTCGTACTCCTCCCCAATGCTAAAACATACTTCCTTATTTCCTCCTATCTCTCCTTCATTTTGCTGTTTATTTTTATTTTGTGTTGTTGTGCAAGAGAAACTATGCAATATTTACACTGCATTTATTTTACTTACTATTATGCTTTTTACAAATGAGTCAAATTTACCCTTCTTTGTGACTAAATAATACATATATGTGATTATATACCACATATTTAATTCATTCATCTATGACCATATAGATTGCTTCTGTAATCATAAATTTTGCTGCTATCTACATGAGTATGCATATATTATTATAATATGACTTTCACTTTTTCAGGAGTACTAAACTGTACCTGGCTTAAATGGAATTTATATTTTTAATTTTCTGAGAAAAATATCCACAATTTTCCATGTACTTACTGACTATATTTCCTCTTTTGAGAAGGATCTATTCATTTCAGTTGACTATTGACTGGCTCTTTTTTTTCAGGGCATTCAATTTTTTAGATGTTAGTCTTCCTGTCCAGGGAGTAGCTGGTAATTTGTTCCATTTTATATGCTGTCTCTTTACTTTGCTGATTGCTTTCTTTGCTGTGCAGAAACGAACAATTTCAATACTGAAAGTTTTAATAGGACACAGCTAGTTTATTAAATTAAAGGAGATAAGGTATGATATCAATGACCACTTTAGTAAAGAATTGAAGATTATGAAAATGAATTATGCAGAAACACTGAATATCAAGAATGCAATCAAAAGTATGCACAGAAACCACAGTGAATATGAGCAAAGATTATCACGATTTAAAGACAAGTCTGATATACAAAATTAATTACTAACTGATACCTAAAAACAGGACTTCATGACATCTGGATCCAACAGATACTAGATGATGCAAAAAACTCTATAATTATTGGGGTTAATGAAGGTTATAATTTTAATCCAAAGGTATAACAATTTAGTCACCAAAATCATAGCATAAAATTTTCCAAATCTAGGCAATGCAGTGACTACCCAGGTCGATAATGCATTTTGAAACCCATAATTGGCATGACCAGGATAGAATCTCTTTAGGATACATCATCTTCCAAACCTCAGAATTCTGTACAAATATTTACCATTGTAAAAGCAAAACATTGAGAAACTTACAGTGGTAACTCTATTAAAATAAAGGTAGATTTTCAAGCACAAACTTGAAAACCTGGAAGGTAAGAGTGAAGTTTTTCATGCCCTGATTTGCAAAACAATATTTTCAACCCAGATTACTATATTTTGTGAAAGTATCCTTTAAAGTTGTTGGAAAAATAAAGAATTTCCATGACAAAGAGAATCTAAAGAAATCCATGACTACCAAACCAGAATTATGGAAGGCCCTCAAGGGACTCCTAGACAGAGACAGTGAGACCAGCATCAACAAAGACATCAAAGGAAATAATTCATCTAATTGGGAGAAAAAAATGAGAAACAAAAGAATAAGCACTGAAAAGTAATACAGTGACAAGATTCAGTAAATTCTTCCTGTTTCTGTTACTCACAGTGTCAGTGTTTTGTTTGTTTTGCTATAATGACAGAAAAAAAATCAGTAAGAAGATCAGAATATCACCCCAAGTTTAGCACTTCCAAGAACAGAAAGCATGACAACCACAAGAGGAATGCAAACAAAGACTTAGAAACTTTGTTTAGTATGATTCCTTTAGCTTATGAATATGGTAAGCCCTCAGCAATTAAAAAAGGGATTTTTCAGATTTATAGTTTTTAAAAGAAAATATATAACTGTACCAGAGATGCTGCTCAATTATCAAGCAATCACTTACCATGGATGAGGTCTGACCCCCAGCAAAGAGAGACAGTGAGAGAGACACAGAGAGACACACAGAGAATCTAAAAATGGTAAAGCAAATGAAAAAAGGATCAATTATCCAGTAATTTTAGAATTTTCTCAAAATATCCTATAATATATTTAAAGATTTTTGTTGTAAACCTCATTCTATTTATTGTATGCTGAGAGATATTTATTGAAAGAACATGTAGTGCATTTGGAGAACTGGTTAGCCCTTGACTTAGCCCTTACTGGAATGAATTGTTTCACCGTTATCACTCATTGATGGGTTATCTCTTTTTGATATATGCATTTAGAGCACTAGCTATATTACAAATTATAGACTCAGGTTATAATCTGAAATCAGTCTTTCACTTATCTACACTACTGATAGCCTTTCTACCTCATTCAACACTGTTGATTTTAACTTAACTAATTTGAGTAACAAATTTAGCAACACGAGCTTCTTTATACAAATCTCTTCCTTGAAAGGTTGTCAAGATCATGGGTTTCAGTGTGCTACACATATTTGAGAAATCGGTTATATGAATGCCACTCATATATCTCCACAATTTCCTACTTCTTTTCAATTGTAATTGCTTCCTTTCCTTTCCTTTCCTTCTTTCCTTTCCTTTCCTTTCCTTTCCTTTCCTTTCCTTTCCTTTCCTTTCCTTTCCTTTCCTTCCTTTCCTTTCCTTTCCTTTCCTTTCCTTTCCTTTCCTTTCCTTTCCTTTCCTTCTTTCCATTCCTTTCTTTTCCTTTCCTTTCCTTCTTTTCCTTTCCTTTCCTTTGCTTTCCTTCCTTAACTTCTTTTCTAGCTTTTTGGAGCCATTTTAATAGCTGTAATAGTAGCAATTATATAAAGCACTGACTGTAATCACATCTCCAAGCATTTGTATCTGGTCTCAGACTGACACTTTTGTATGCTTATATTCATTTTTCTGGCATTGTGAATCTTATTTACAACCGTACAAGTAGCTGACATTCAGATCCTAAATCAAGACTTTGGTTGTAAGTTAAATCTAAAATTCAGGTCTTAAACCATGTTGTCTATATGTTAGGATGGTTGTAATTTGAAGGTCCTGTTTATCTCAATTTTATATTAAAAGCATGTCATTCAACCAAACTCTGTTGAGTTTTTCTTCATGTAGATTCAGGAAATGTTGACTTTAATAGCTTTAACACGATGAACTAAATGAGCATTGAGGGATTATTAGTTATGATTTCTGAGTCAGCAAAGGCTTTTTATCATAATATTGAATATTTATAAAGGTAAACAGAATATAAGTTTTTAAAGTCAAATAAGAAAAGATCCAGCAATACATCAATAAAAAGGACAATACCAATATCAATACTTAGCTACTCCCTACGTATTGCAAAGAAATAGCTGATGAAAATACAGGAATTATCTCATGTACACTATAGAATAACTCTTTTCATAGAAAGTATTTGCTATTTTCATTTAGTTTTGCACATAAACACATATACATACAGGGATATAGAAAAGCCATGCTTGTTTCCCGTGTGATGCTTTTCTGTAAAATTTTCCTTCTCTACATACACTTTTCTTAGAAGAAAAGGAATAATCTTTTCAAACAACTTAAATACCATCATTTCCAACTAAATTAGGTCTGGATCACACTTAGAGACATTAATCACCTGGGATCCATACAGGAAGTGGCAAATCAATCAAATCATATATCTTACTGAAAGTACTGAACTTTCAGGATTTTGATTTTGAGTGACAAAAACTAAGCGAAAAAGGTCATTGCTAGAAAAAAGTTTCCAAACTGACATTTTACACTGTTCATGGCATTACCAACAAAGAATATTACCATACTTTAGTGTTATAAAAAGATTACAAAATATATAAAGATGTAGGACATAGAAAGTGTTTTAAATGATGTAATTACATTATATAATTTCAAAAACAGATCACACTAAAGAATTGAACATAATATAAACAAAAAACAGATAACCAATAACAGCAAAAGCAAAAAAATATATTAACTCCACCAAAGAGGGAAGAAGACAAGAAGCAAATGTTGGCATTACGCATATCTTTCTCTGGAACAGTTTGAAATAATATCCAGATCTGTTTTGCTTTTCATTAATTACTACTGAAAGGCTAATGAATCCTTGTTTATTCATTCAGTTCACTCATTCAAGAAATATTCATTGTACACTCAGTGTCTGCTAGGTCTGTGGCAAGAGCTGTCAACTCTTTGGTGAGCAAAACACCTCTGATCCTCTTCAAAAGCCTACTATCCAGTGAGAATTGTTATTATCTATTCCTCGAAAAGGACAGGAATCACTGATTCAAGTAAGAGTTATGATACACATGAATGTATCAATGGATAAAGAAAATGTGCTTTACATCATCAATAGGATATTAGTTAGCTATAGTAAAGGTTGAAATCCTGTCTTTTGTTGCAGTATGGACATAAATGGAGCACAGTATGCTAAGTAAACTAAAGCAAAACATGGAAATATGTTTTCATTCATTTTAAGAAAATAAAAACATCAATCATATAGACATATAGGACAGAGTATAAGTCAGTTGAGATTAGGGAGGTTATGGGCAGTATGAACATAAATAGGGTAGATAGTTAAGCTTACCATAAGAGTTGCTAAGAGGTACAATATTCTAAGCAGAGAAAGAATTTTGGTAAATAAATTTTCTAAAGTTCAGCTTGTGTATATATAAATAAAACTAGTCAGTATGAAATTCTACAATAATATTGAGACAGAAGATTAGGGCATGGCTGGGAGGCAGGAAGACAGGATGTAACCTATTAATTTCAAAGATCCAGGATAGAGGCTAAACAGGAGGATGTGACCAGACAGTCACAGTTGTGATACATGGCAGAGCAAATTCCCATGACCCACGTCTAATTGACTTTGCTGCCACAGTGATCTTCCAGTTCTTCTGTCTTCCTGTTTCTGTGATTTTATAATTTGAATACGAGTTTTTAATTTGAATAAAGTTATATAATTAGAATAAGGCTATATAATTTGATTGAATTGTGTTTACTTATTCTTCAGTTGTCTTGACCAATTCTGGGGTTGGGAGAAAAAAATGCCTAGAGTCACTGGACATTATATGTCATAGTTTATGTCAGTGACCCCCCCCAAGCCTCATGCAATTATGCATTTGTTATTGGTTCACTGTCTAGCACTTGGATTAGTGGTGTGAGTGCTACACCTGCCTAGGGGTGGAGCCAGGATATGATGCAATGGCTGGAAGAAGGCGTGTCTCTCTCTTGGAAGTTTCAGAAGGCTGAAACTTCCAAGAACTGTACGAAATAAACCTTTCCTTCCCCAACTATTTTGTCTCAGTGATGTGTAAAAGTAACTAAGACACTATGTCATCTGGCAAAATACTGCTAAGTAAAGCATACACCTCTTTTCTTCTGCATTACTACTAGACATAAATATTAGGAAAAAGTGTTTCACTTAACATATATAAATATCATCAAATGGTCAACCAATCAATCTTGTTTCACAGCTCATTCTGCTTTTGTGAACATTCCAAGCCACTAAACAGCCTGTCTGGTTGTAATTTGGGTTACTGATTGCTCATTCTTCCACTCCCACATCCCTGGCTGTAGGGTAGAAAATGCATTGTCCTGGGCTCACTTTGCTGTTGAGGGGATGTGGTTTACCACTCCTTTGCTTTGGCACCGCTGTTTATTGTCCCTTTTCTGTGTGAGAGAGAACAGGAGAATCAGAACCAAATCTCATGTCTCCATTTATAAGAATGGCTTCAGGGAAACACAAACTATTGAAAGATGGCCAGCCCTTAGATATATAGAGAGATTCTCCAAACTTCTGTCAATCAAATCAGAACTGACTTCTTACTGGTCTATTTTCACCAAGGCATTTAGCAATGTTTGTACTGTGTGTGTGTGTGTGTGTGTGTGACAGAAACACAGGGATGGAGAAATATAATTTTAATATGAAATAAATGCAAATATATGTTTAAATTTCAGCATTTCTAATTTCAACTGATATTTGTGCAATTGGCAAATTGATGACTACTTAAATGACCATTCCTACATGTTGATATGTAATCTATGTCCATTTAGTTGTTAATATAAATCACAGAACTTCATTTTCTTCTATTCCATTAACATCATGCATTAAAATATTCAAGGCAAGTTCAGAAAATGTGTGAGTTATATGAATTTGGAAGGCATTATGACAGAATCATGGTCCAAGATCTTGACAGGTTCAAATGATGGGCCAAATTTAACAAGATAAATTTAATCAAAATAATTACTAGGTTACTCAAGGGATATATTATATCCAAAAACCTAACTGCACATAAATGATTAGAAATAAATGTGATTTAAAAGCAAAAAATGGGTTAGAAAATTATAAAACAGCTTAAGAAATTCACACAATATTAGTTTGCAATGTTATGAGATCTAACAGCAAACTTCATAATTTTATCTTTTTCATCTTTTTTATTGTCTAAATAAAGTACATAACTTGATAATTTTATTGTCAATATAATGATCAAATCATACCTAAGTCATTGTATTTAATTATTAATCTGTTATTTTAAAAAACATTTTAGACAAAAGGATGGCCATCTTGATAAATGTCATATTTTAATAAGGTTGTAAGTCTTAATGTTTTTTAAATAGCTGAGAAATACTGGATTTAATGCAGATCTTTATGTGAAAACATACTGACAGTAAGCAAATTTAAAAGAGAACATTTCCCAATACCTGCAAAGGAATGGTTTGTTAACATTTATAAATTTAAAAGATGATGCACACAAATTAATAAAATCCTTACTATGTGCCCTATGCTATGAAATTGAATTTTAAAATAGTTTTACTTTTTGTTTATATGATAGAAAGAGGGAATATTAAATTCAGTTTTTCAATCCAGATCTGACCATATCTAAAGTGTTCAAGAATTCCAATTAACCTTTTGCTTATTGCAGAAACATTTTCTGTCCAAAGAACTCAAAGGCGAAATGAGCCAGCTCAAAAGACAACATGGTTCCAAACACTAGAAATGTTCAACCATGAATGGGACACTGGCTATTTAATGAATTCTACTAAAAATATCCTTCTGCTAAATTATCATCTTTGCAAAGGCAATGGCTCCCTTAGCTAAGTTTGCCCAGAGGGCTTCATACAGCCATCTATCTTTAAGGACTTATGAATCCATCACGTGACAAAGCGTTTCATTCAATCAAAGTGACTATAATGAATAAAACCTTGCACTAGTGCTTACTCACTGAGAATACAGACTAAGAAAATGTACACAAGTTAAGCCTTGCGATTCTTTTCTGGGATCAGAGAACCTCTGCAGCCCACATAATATACAGAACATACTTTGCACACAAATATGTACAGATTGCTTAATGCATCTAAGTTTAGATGAGAATAATGATGACAATAATTATTCCAACATAAGTGTGCATATATATATATATACATGAATAGATATTTTATACTAATATATATACATATATCATAAGCCTTGGTATTTTATTTATCTTAAGATATTAAATCCTCATTGCAATTCCATAGGATGAATATTACAAAGGAATTAACAGAGGCATAAAAACATTGAATTAGTTACCAAGACTACTTCTTACAATTGTCTTTCATAGTAATGAAATACAAATAAAATTAAATTAAACAAAAATTAATTTCTTAATTTTAGCCTTCATTGGGACAACAGATATATATTTTCAGTTAGTGCCAAAAATGTTATTTTGTGTTTATTTTACATTTGTCTTCTAATCATTTTACTTACTTTACCAAGTGACAAAGAACAAAGGCTCTGCGGCTAATCCTCATATGTGACACAGGCATAATTTCTACTAATCTATCTTGCTCAAATCTATCGGAAACAAAAAACTATACTTAACAAAAATACATGTGTTATTACACTGTTTTCCACATTCTAACACATGTTAGAGAATTATCAACAGAAGGAAAACAAAAGCAAACAAAAGTCCCTTATCCGGGAAACTTACAAAATATAGTACTTAGTACTGTAATTACACACAATAAAGAAATATGACGTGGTAGCTCAGGGAGCGAATGTCAGCAGTGTCCTGGGAGATGGCCCAATGAACCTTTGGCTGTGACAAATAAATGAAATTTTGAAGTGGACATGGGTTTAGCAACTAGCAGGGAGTTCATGCAGAATAGGATGGAGCAAGCATGAATATGAAGAATTATATATGGGAAGGAATTAAATGGCTCAACAAGTCAAGGAACTATTGTGTAGTTCAGTAGTGGAGCAAAGAATGAGAGTGAGTGTAGAGAGACCTGAAGAGTCTAGGCGAAGTGTGAGAAGTTAGCTTACCGTCTGTCTGACTGTGAGGACCTACACCACACCTCCAATAGGAAAATGGTGTCTGATCTCTCTGGAGCTGGAGGGAGTGTGAGGTGGAGCTGGATACAGAGGAAAGGGCTGGCAGAAGTGAGAAGAGATACTGTGTATGTTACCATAGTTTGTATGAGGGATGTCAAGGAACTAAAGGTAAAGAGTTGTAGGATAGCAGATGAGAATAACAATTGGAAAGATTTTAAAAGATTTGCAAAATGTGGCTTATGGCACTGCATGAGAGGATGATGATACTACAAAACACGATCCTGGATTAAGCAATCAATTGTAAATTAATAAGATTCTCTACACAGATGAAATAATATTTCCTTGGAGGAAAAATGTACACGTTTAGAGTCTGATGTGTTTTGTCACTCAGAGAGCTGAATATACGAAATACAAATCTGACACTCAGTTGGCAAATAAAACCAGCATTTTTGAGCTTGAGGTTCAGACTTTAAACCTGTGTAAATTCTTTAATCTCCCAGGGTAAGGAAGTGAAGGAGAAGAATGCTGGAAGAACAGAGAAGCTTAGGCACAAATGCAGACATGATAGTATGAGACACTGCACTGCAGGCTCAGAACAGATGAGGTCACAAATTGTTTTTTGGGGGAGGGGTACTGGGGATCAAACTCACAACCTTGCACTTATCAGGCAAGCACTTAACCCACTGAGCTAAATCCCCAGCCCAGGGGTCACAAATTCTTAAAATCTTTTGACAGACATCATGCCACTTCAACAGTGGAAAGAAAGTGAAAGTTTTTATTAAATTCATATTGAAATATTATAACAGAGTCAGTAATTTATTTTGCTAAGATTCAGACTTACCTTAAAGTTACCACTGAGCTATTGACATTAGATTACTACCAGATTCAGGTCAAGAACTTTCTGTGCTTTTTATTTTTTTTAGGGAAAATCCCATTAAAATTTTCTGGATTGCTTTTTTAAAAATTTTATTTTAAAATTTTTTTTTAATTTGCAACTTAAGTACGAGAAGCGTGGTTACCTGTGCATTAGAACTGCTGTATTTTGAAACTTTTCCTCTTATTACTTCAGAAATACTGTGTTTTTTGGTGCATAATGATTAATTCGAGTATGTCCAAATGCTGCTGAATTGGTCAGAATCTATCTGCCAGGAACACACCGGGAATCAAGCCATTAATATATCATAAAGTAAAGGTATTCATTATTTAATAGAAAAGTAAACTCTGAGGAACTTAGAAAGTCCTTTGATGCATTCAGATTTCCTTTTGGCACAAGGGAAGCATTGTTATCATTACTAGCAATATCTTTACCCTTCATAATTTCATGAACGAGAACTGCCATTACTTGAGTTAAACAACTTCATTTGTCCAACATAAAATACTTTGCCAGTCAATCAACAAAGCAGCAGTTCATGGTACTATTTAGTACATTTTTATCCTTTGCCACAATCACAGAACAAACATAGAACATAACCTAAGTGTCCGCAATGTCTAAAATTGGTTTGTGAAAAAAATACTGTATGTGAATAACAGATAATTAGAATCGATTATATGATAGCTTGAAGGCAAAAAGACAGAAGCTAACAAGACAAAAGGAGGTTTATGAAGAGATTTTGGGAAAGGTTTTCATAGTATAAACTGAAAAGAAAAAAAGTAATGAATTCATAAAGGTGTAGTACAGATTATTAGGTTATAATGTGTGTTGAAAGCCAATTTTAGGAATTTATAATTAATGGAGTAAAATAGTTACATTTTTTCAGTTTTATTGCAAGGTACAGCATCCACTAAAAACTTTTCTTGGCACTTCCTTAAAAGAACTTTGCAAACTAATTTCCATGGCATTTAAATTCCTATAAATCCTGTCATATTTACCTCTGAACACTCATCCATATGGATTCAAGAATGTAATAATTTGCTTGTAACTTTCTTAAATATAGGATGTCCTTTAGTGTATTTAAGAGTTTACTGAAAATGTTTACTTTTATGGAATAATTTTCTTGAAACTTGTTAAGCTATAAAATCTTTTTTTTTTGGTACCAGGGATTGAACTCATGAACTCGCATTTGCCAGGCAGGTGCTTATGGCACCGAGCTAAATCTCTGGCCCTAAAATCATATTTTTCTTATAAGTTAAGGTCTAAAGTTACATGTTAGAAAAATTTCCTTTTCTATAAATTGTAATTATGTAATATCCTTTTCATCAAATATTCATACATATACTCATTAAGTATGCATAAGTATGTGCAGAATTTTATATCCTATATAATATAGTACTTGATAATTGAGATCAGTATGTCATCCAAATTTTATATCTTGATTTCCTTCTCTATATTACAAAGACTAAACATATTTTGAATTAATTTTGTAGCACATAACATTCACAGTGATGAATTAGGACAAGAAAAGTGCTTAAAAAATACGTGCTGACTGGATGTTTGTTTGTGTACGTACACACACAGCTTTATATTTTCAAAACACAATTTAATTTATAATCCATAAATCCCATAAAGAAAACCAAATATACATGGAGTTGTCCAATGAAACTGATTATAATGATAACTGATTTGGACAAATCTCCAACAATTTAGTTAGCTAAGACATCATAGTTCATGCTTGGGATTTTTTTTGTTTTGAAAAGTACATTAGTTCTTTCTAGTGGAATATGAAGCGACTTGGTAAGTTCTAGCCCCTGAGGTGGAGGCAGGTGGTCTTTCCCCTTGAGCTCTGCTTCCTTCCCTGGGCTGCCAGTAAGGTCAACATGGTGTTTTTAGCACAAAGGTGGGGCCCAATTATCTTCATATGGAGAACAGCTGCCTGTGTGGCTGGAGCAGCCAGGTCAAAATTTGGTGTGAGTAATAAATATATATTGTACTAAGACATAGAAATTCTGTGCTTCATTAGTCACAACATCTAATATTTTCCTAATTAATATCTTTAGATGGCATGTTTCAAAATACATAGTAAGAGTAATTCTGTCTAATGATAACAAAAGAATTGTTCTTTGTACAGCTTTAGCATTTGGAACCAGGCACTACACATTCATACCAGGTAAGTTTACACAGGTACACTTCTACTAGTTACAATGTATGGTCATTATTAAATATATATGAGATGAAAAAGTGTACAAAGATGTAAAATGTAAAGTTTATTTCAACTAATTCATATTAGGAGGAAGAAAAGTGAACCAAGTGACATAAATTATCTTATGTAACACTCATATCTTCACTCTCTATATACCCAGGACTTCACAAGTTGTAATTATGTGATCTACTTGTGATTCTGTGTTCTCCCTTGTGATTCTAAATATACCACAAAAATCATTTATCCTCTTAAAGCTGTGAAAAATTAATTAGCAAACACAGTGAACCCTGATGAAAATATGTACGGAAAACTTACCTCACAAAAAATGTCATATAGAATGGAAAAAAAGGAAAGCATTTTATCTAAAGTCAGGAATGAAATAAAGGTGCCCACACACACCTCTGTTGTTCAATAAAGTATTTGAAACTTAAGTTGGAGAAATCAGGCAAGTGAAAAAATAAAAAAGAAACATCACAAGAAAGAAAGAAGTCAAGATGTCCCTATGTGCAGATGCCATGATATATTACATAGAATATCCAAAAAATTCCAGGAAACATATTTTTGATCTAATCAACAAATTTTGTAAAGTGATGGGATACAAACATCAAAATAAAAAAAAATCAGCTGTGTTCTTGAACACCAATGATAAACTTGGCAAGAAAGAAAACAGGAAAACAATTCATAGTAGCTTCTGAAAATTTTAAATACATTGCAAGCAACCCAAGTAAGCAGGTGAAATAAATCTACAAGGAAAGCTATGGTACACTGACAAAAGAAATTATAGAAGAAATTAGTAAATGGAAAGGAATCACTTGGTCTTGAATTGGAAGAACTAATATTATAAAAATGGCCATATTATCAAAAACATTTTGCATATTCAAAGCAATCCCTTTTAAAATTATTCTCCATAGAACTAGAAGAAAACAGTCTGGGAATTTCATAAGGAATCAAGAAAGTTCCATAATAGCCAAACCACCCCTGAACAAATAAAGCAATACTGGAGGCATCACAATACTGAAATCTCAGCTATACTGCAAAGCCATAGTGATAATAACAACATGATACCAGCCCATGCAAACCTGTATTATAAAACAGACGACACAGACATACAACCAAGCACCTACCATCAACTGATTCTTGACAAGGAATCAAAAGCATGCTCTAGAATAGATATACTCTTTAATAAATAGTGTGGGGAAAACAAGATATCCACATGCAGAAAACTGAAACTAGATCATTATGTGTAACATTATATGAAAATAAAATAAAGTTGGGTTAAAGATGTGATATAAAAACAGAGACAATGAAACTGATGGAAGGCAATTTAGGGAAAACACTTGAAACAATAGGAACAAGCAACAGCTTTCTGAATAGGATTCCAAAAGCAGAGGAAATAACACCAATAATAAATAAAAAGGAGTACACCAAATTAATAGTTTCTACATGACAATAGAAACAACAAAATAAAGAGTCCAGGTAATGAAAGAAAGTTTTTGAGAACTACTCTTCTAAGAATTAGGAATTAAGTATGCTATCTAGAATACTTGAAGAATTAAAAAAAAACTCAACCCCTCAAAAAAATGAATCAAATAAAAAATAAGGGCAAATTAATCCCTAGTAGATATTTCTTACACGTAAAAGTTCAAAATAACAAGTACATATGAACCAAGCAAACAGAAAAAGGTTCAACTTACCCTTTCGTAGGAATTTAGGAGATAGACTCTTGAGAGGGGGGAGGGGAGCCACAGGAGGAAAGACGGTAGAGTATAAGATTGAAATTTATTGTACCAACTTGAAAAAACATAACCAACCATTATATAATATGAATAAGCATTCATAAAATATCAAAAAGACACCGAATTTTCCTCATAAAGTACAATATTACAAAAGTATGAACTTTTCAGAGTACGTACTCAGAAGACACATTTTGAGGGAGTGATTCATCAAACCTCTAGTTAGCTTTCAGTTATTTAGTAGCTACAAACAAGTCTCTCTGGTTCTGTTTTAAAGTATTTAATAAATCAAAAGTATGTGACATAGAATTCCAAACACCAAAAGAAAGTTGTAAAAATATAACTCATTGAAAATTAGGACAAATTGTACTATATCCAAAATATTATACATGACGTACAAGGTGGGAATGAAAAACATAAAATTTTGCTAATAAACAAGGGGAAACCCTTGATATTTACATGTGTGATTCTTCCATTGTAAGAGGTTACTGAAGTAAAAGTTTTAATTCATAAAACTTCATCTTCCAAGCAGTACACCAAATAAGTTTGCTCTAAAAGTCCTGAAGCTTCATTGTGTTGGCTTGAGAATGTGAAAGTTTTGACAGCTGATCTAAAATATGAGGTGATCTTAGAATAATGAACAATTCTGCTGTTTCAGTCTTGGATGCTTATAGAATCTATCTAGCAATCTTCAAAGACATTCAAATTTAACTTGCATAAATAATAAAAGCACAATTTTAATACTATGTCAATTAGGTAGCACTATAGTGCCCAGTTGTTCAGTCAAATTGGTCTAGATGTTGGTTTATATAATGCGGTGAAGATCTTTTTAGATATAATTAAACTGACAGTATATTTTGATTAGATTACATCAATAACATGAATGGGCTCATGTAATGACTGGAATTTACTTACCTACCTTGTATACAAACTGAATATACAGATATTCCTCTATACATAATATATGTGTGCCTTTATATTGTCATGTACACATACATGTGTACATGTATTCTATTTCTTTAAAGAACCTCATAATTATGCAATGTTCTTGCATTCAACTGTTTGTGAGTGTATGCATATGAATATATGTACACACATAGGCATACTTTTTTTAATTATGTAAATATATCATGAAAGTAGCACAATTGGAATCAGTACCCAGGGACTGCTTCTACTGGATTATGGAATCTGTTCTACTTCAGAGCCCAGAAAGGAGAAGTTATCATTAACATCAGTCAGTCAGCCTTTTAGAATTTCAGCTGACATTTATATTAAAAATATAGTTTAGACTCAAGGTATATTAAAGCTTATGTGGTTAGATGACTCAAGAGTTCTCTACAAAATAAAGCAATTGGAAGTTATGCATTCTGTTTATTCAAAAATAGACAAAACTCTCACTGTCTTTATCAAGACTCTGTCTTTATCAAAGAATGTTTATAACATTTTGAGTGATAGGGATCATTTGTTGAAGCTTTCCTAAACCCTGCCATAGACAATGTCAACATGTGTCTTGGAGAACTGTCCACCAGTGACGCCCCTCAGGACTGGAGATTCGGATGGAGCTCTGACACCAGGAAGTCCAGTGTGGAAAGACTGCAAATGGAGCTCTAAGAGCATCCGTGAAGAAGACTGTTAGTCAGCTTTGAGATTCATGAAGGGAGAGCCAGCAAAAGAATCCTCATATGGCTAACTACTAGCTGTGCTAATAACCTATGAGAAACTTGTAGGGAAAAACAAGGATGGGTAAGAACACTCAGACAGAGTTGACAAAAAATGACATTAAACCACTGTGGAGACCATTATGCAGTGGCTCTGAGCCGGATTTAAATTTTACTAATTTGCTTTCTATGTTTATCTGTGAGTCTGTCCTAGGCATTGGCCCCTTGCCTGGTGACTGGAGCTGATACATAGTAAGTGAACCTCTGTGAAACACTGGTCCTGGCCTGTAGTGGCCTGTGAGGCCAGAAATACCTCAAAAGGGCAAGATAAGGCCACAACTGCGGACACCTGGCTCCAGCCCCAATTAAGTAAACAGAGACTGCAACTGTAGGTATCTCCCTCCTGCTGTCTCACTCTTCCTATAAATGTGATCATGGAGATAAGGCAATTCTCCTAAATTGACATAATTTACTACTTGGAGAAGTTTTTGAAGTGACTCCCAAGATCCTGCTCATTTCCCACACTTTCCTCTGTATCTCTTCTCTTTGTTTGAAAATATAGTAGATATAGGTGGCCCAGAGATGCTCTTTGTCTGAGCATAGAATCAAGAACTCTGCAGAGGGTTTTTATCCTCCTGGAGCCCTAACATCATACCACTTATCTCATTTATTTAAGCCCTTGCCATACACTCATTTGGGAGATTGGGGATCTACGTCAGACCCCAAAAAACCACAAAGGAAGTTGTATTCATGAATGTACTTAGAAAGGGGAAGATGTGTAAGGAAAAATATTGGTGTAGTTTGATGTACCTGGCTTTGACGATGAACACTAAAAAGATCATAAGAGAATCGTTATACTTTAAGTATCTAAATAGGCCTCTACACAAAGTATTGAAACCAAGAATATATGTAAACTCCTGCTAAACTAATATATGTGAATCCTGAGGCGAACTGTAAGTATCATACTAGTTAGAAAATTTTACATAACAAAGAAATCTGCCTTTTACTTTCAAAACTGTACTCTCTTAAATATATGACACTATCCACTGCTTTCTTTGATTTTTAGTTCTGAGAAATGTTTCCTAGAAGGGAACGGAAATGTAATTTATACTCTGATAGAATTACATAGATAAATTTACCCAGACATTTTGTAATCTCATAAGCATGTCTTCTTTATTTACAATAAATTTCTAGAAGGAAAACTAGAATACTTTATTTTTAATTTTAAAATTATGTATATTAATGCAGCATAGCACTTTTGCCAAAGAGAAACCTAATTACATTCTTTGGATTTCCTTTCTTCTTTTGTTTTTATTGTGGTTGTTTTTGTTCCTATGCTTTGTTGCAGAGTTTGAACCCAAGAACTCACATGTGATACATCACAGTCTTTTAATTGCAATTTCTTAAATGGCATTGCTCAGCTTCCAGTATTACAACAATACAAAATTTAATCTATTTATTAAAATAATTTGGATCATAGAATCATATACAAAAAACTTTATACATGCTTTAACAACTGGATCTAGTCAGAAACTTATTCTGGAATGAATAAAATGTTACTGATTAGTAAAAGCAGTGAGTTTAATATGTCCAAGAAAACACTCACCAAAAAAGCATTGTTGGTATGTCTTCTCTTTCACATATTCCATTATTACAGTTTTCAGGACATAATTTTCCATATGAATATTTAAAGCTCAAAATATTTCTCATTAATATTCATAATTTTCATAATAAATATGCATTTGCTCAGTTATTTTGGTTGTAATCATGTATCACTTTTGCTATGTACTCCCATAGTAATTATGAATTCATAGACTCCTTGTGACCTTACTTTCTTATTCTACTCTAAGAATCATCTAATTTTTACAGTCAAAGGTTGACAAAACAGGCTTATTTATGTGCAAAATTCTCATAAATTGAGAAAACTGTTTTTCAAAATTAATAGTAAGTTTTTAATTAAATTTAATGACTACATATATTACAACTATACAATAATTTTTTGACATCATACTAGTTAAAGTTATTTACACATATTTATATAATGTATGTTAGAATCTACAATATAATATAACAACACATGTAATGTCAGTTACTCTTTTCATTGCTGAGGCAACATGCCAAGCACCCACAACTGAAAGGAAGAAAGGATTTACTTAGCTGTGGTAGAAGTTTTCGTACATAATCAGCTGGCACCAAGGCAGGGTGACACAACAGACAGATATCACAGAGGAGAAACTGTTCATGGCAGGAAGAAAGTAGCAAAGTAACAAGACTCAAACTGCGTTTTCTATCCCTTATATCTTGTCCAAGCTACTTAAGACAGGTAACACTCACACCCTCAATCCTAGTACCATTGATTCTATCATTGCACTATGAATTGATCCCAACATTACACATTCTAGGTCCAGTCACCTCTGAAAAATTACCACTTAGGACGGCATGAGGCATTTGGGGAACATCTAGACAAAATCTCTAACCCATAATACGCCACATGTTAACACTACATATGACACTGCAACTTTTTAAACATAGAATATTATTATATAACAGAAAAAGGATAGGAATCGTAATTTCAATTACAGCAGCCACCTATAAGCAGATCAGAGATATATGCTTCTCTTGTACATATGAAGGATCTATGTATTTTCACTTGAAACACATACATAAATTGGTAACTATGCTTACTTCCAGGAGTCCCTCCTAGCATTATTGGGAGTTAATCATAAAACTAGTCATGATTAATTCTGTAGTTATCATGTCATGGTTAATCAAATTTCATCTATGTCCCTACTTACTTATGCTCTTTCTTAGGAACACATATACCCTGGAGAATGTAAAATTAGGCAATGAGCAGTCATCTTAAAGAGCTTGCAACTACTGACTATTAAAGTTCTACTGTAAATCATCTCAGGAGAAAGTGAAATAAATGAATTAAAGATCAAAAGAAAACCCTATTATAAACTGCTTCATGTCCAGAGAAAGACCATTTCTTGAAAAATTGTTTCAGATGATATTTACCCTGAATGTTTTGAAGACTATGGTTACATAGTGGATCATCTACTTAACCATGGTGAACTGGATTGAGCATGGCACTGATTATTTTGAGACTTCATTTATTTTTCTGAATCTGGGTTACCTTAAGTAAATCAATTTAACTTCTTGTAGCATAAGATTTCTCTACTACTTTCTTGAATTTCTGTATATTTAAAATTATATATATATGTAAAAATCTTGAATTACAGATATTAGCATTTAAAATCTTACAGTATTACCTTTGTACTGAGAATACTACCTTCACATTTTTCTCCTTAGCACTGGTATTTTTTTGTAATATTTGGAATTATCTCTAATCTGAAATTTGATAAACATTGGATTGCTTAACAAACCTCAAGAACATGCATTGTGTCTTAAATAACGACGCATGTGTATTATTACTTCCATAGTCACATTTAAAGTGTGTTTCTAAAGCTGAATCTGAAGCATGGATTGGATAAATCTTTGTTTAATTGCATACTCTAACATGGCATGAAGTCAAGGAAAAATGAGAAAGACAAATCCATCTGTATTGGTTCACACTTGATTTCAGAAGGTAACGTCTTCATCGTTTCTTCTTTTTTTCTGAGAATTGTATTTGCCGCACATTATTAATGAACACTGGAATGAAAGTGAATATGTGAATGAGATTTTAAAAATGTATATAATACTAGAGCTCAACCAAATTTTAAAAATGTATATAATATTAGAGCTGAACCAAATTTTGTAAACTTCTCAGTGTATATCATGCTTGAATCAAAATATTAATTCCAATATCTAAATTAGAGAAAAATGTGAACCATAGGTCAATTAGTCTTCTTAGATATTTGTGGTCAACCAAATATATGCCAGTTAAACACTGTTTCCTTAATTTAGCTCAATGCAGGATATGGTGTACTGCAATATAGCAAATATGGGGCATTTCCTTCTATTTTCTCTTTAATGTTCAATAATGTTCTGTTTTGTTTTTTTCTGATTAATTATTTTGCTTTAGTCAGTATTCTGTTTTGATTGGTTTTATTCTGTTTTGTTTTTTATTTGATTTTGCTAAACCTGATGGAATGGACAACTATTATGAAGATAACAAGATATACTATGGTAGCTATTGTTGTTTTCCTAGTATCCTGCTTTGGAATTCTCTATCAATTTTGCTTCATTGTTGTGATTGGCTTTGTTTTGTTGGATTTTACTATCTTTAAAATTTTAAAAAAATTTTAAAAGATGTGGTGTACACTCTCTAAAGGTATGAAAACATGGTTTTTTTTTCTTGTCAAAAGCAGCATCTTACAAAGTAGACTATTGTAGATGTCAAGCAATCTTTCTGTACCTTCCTGTTTGAGGTTCTTATAGTCTTATTTTCATTGGAGTTTATGTCACAAATATAGACCTGAAGTGTAATTTGCAGTGAAAAACTGTGATAGAGATTACTGATATAAGAGATTACATTTCTTTATGTTGAATCAAAACCTTTTTTATCTAATATTTAATGGTGATGATGATAAAATGAAGATTCCTGAATATTCATGGTGGGAGAGGTCATACAGTTATAATATTTTATCATATTCACTTATTCTAATTTTGAACTAGAATTAAGCCTCTTGTGAGTTCTACTTTTTTTCTTTCCTGGCAATCTTTTGCTCTGAGCTACTCTCCAAGTATTTTTACATTTAAAAAAAAAATTGAGACAGACTCTAAGTCACTTAATTTCCCAGATTGGACTTGACCTAGTGATCTTCTTACTTTAGTCTTACAAAATGCTGAAATCACACATGTGCATACCCAAGCCCAGTTTATTTGGTTTCTTTTAAGATCTTATTTAATATTCCTTCAGGAATTTTTTTTTTCTTCAGAGCCTTTTGTTCACTTTTGAAGCAATGATCTCAAACATCTCTGTATGCCTGCTAAATATAGGTATTTGAGAGTAGAATGGAAGGGTAACTGAATAAGACAGTTAGGAATCTCCCCACAGTTACACTAACTTCCACAGAGTTTCATACAATAAGAAAAGACCCATTGAAGACAGAAGGAAAGAAAATTTACCCATGGTACATGCCTAGTCCCACACTCTAAGCAGCACGGAGAGAACTTTTCTCTGTGTGAGCCAAACCCTCCTAACTAACGGAGAAAGATGGAAGGAGCAAATGTCTCAATAGTTTACTAAGAAAAACTATGAATAAAGGAATTTTATTATAAAAAACAAACATATCCAAACAGTTATCCAGCAGATAAAAACTTCCATTGAAAGTATATGCAACACATTGAGTAAAGAAGAAGATATAATATCAGATCTAAAAGACAGGATTGTGATTAGCAACCATGAAAAGAAAGATGTATTAGAAATAAAACGGGACCAGAAAAATTAATCTAAAATCTGCAGGATGAATATAAGATTGATTGGTGTCAAAGAGAAAGCCAGAGATAGCAAAAATGCCTTTTAAAAACTGTCTGCTGAAGCAATGGAAAAAAGCTTCTTAAACGTGGATAAACATTTTGACATACACATAAGTGAAGTGTACTGAACTCCAAATAGCCATGGTCAAAACAAATCTACGCCAAAGCATATAGTAATCAAGATTCCAGAAATTCAGTAAAAAACAATATTTTAGAGAAAAGAAGTCAGTCACCTATAAAGGAAAGTCGATTAGAATCACAGCAGACTTCTCAACACAAACCTTCAAGTGAAGAAGAGCTTAGAGTGAACTATTTCAAGGCCTAAAAGAAAGTAACTTCCAATGCAGACTAATGGACCCTACAAAATTATCTTTCAAGATCAATAGAGACATGAGATACTTCCATGACAAAGAACAGCTGCAGGAATTCATGACCACCAAATTAGTTCTCTAAAATGCCCTGAAGGATATTTTAGAAAGAGATAAGGAGACTATAATTCCAGAACAACAGAAAGAAGTCACCAGGCAAAGCAAGACAAGCAGTTAAAGCAACGCTGAGATTTCACCTCACCCCAGAAATAATGGCTATTATCACGAAATCAACCAATAACGAGTGCTGGCAAGGCTGTGGAAAAAGGGAACACTTCTCCACTGTTGGTGAGAATGTAGACTGGTGCAGCCACTGTGGAAATTAGGTTAATGCTTCCTCAATAAACTAGGACTAGAGGTCCCATTCAATCCAGCTATTCCCCTACTGGGTATCTTCCAGGAAGAATTATAAACATTATATCACAACAGTATATGTGCACCAGTGTTTCTAGCAGCACAGTGTGCAAAAGCTACATTTGTAAGCAACCCAAATACCCATCAACCAGGGAATAGAAAAAAAACGTGGCTTTTTATATGATGGAATATTGCTCACCCATAAAGAAGGATAAACTTGACACATTTCTAGGTAAATGAATGTGCCTTAAGATCATATTCTTAGAAGTGAAATAAATCAGATGCACATGTGAAAACATCATGTTTTTGGTGTAAAAAATTGTAAATCAAAAACAGCATGTATAATAGATATTGTGAATAGGAATAAATTGTTCAATAGAAATGAGCACTAAGGAGAGGGAGAAAAGAAGGAAAGGAAAAGAAAAAAACACAATAAAAGGAGTATAAAATGTAAGCAACGTTTTGTAAGTAAGGAGAGGAGGAAACAATGAAGGGAGGAGAGGGAATTGGGGGAAAAATAGAAATCAAGGTATATCATTCACATGTACAGATTGCCTGTGATGAATGTGATTATTGTGCATCTCTAAATTGTATCAATAAAGAGAAAGCCAGAGATAACAAAAATGCCTCAGTCTATATCACAGTCTGTATCAATGGCAAATTGATGGCATCACACTGGGTATAGAAAATTGATATCTGTCTAGATCTGAGATAGGACAAGGATGTCCAGTCTCATTCCCTATACTTGACACATTTTGCACATGTTAGCCAGAGGAAGAAGGCAACAGAAAAAGTAGTAGAAACATGGAAATAAGAAGAGGGTTTCTAGTACACACTATATGATTGTATACATAAAAAAAGTTAGACTCTACTAAAAGACTGTGAGAACAAATAAATGATTTCAGTAACATTACAGGTAAAAGCAATCATGTGAAAATCAGTAACAAAACAACCTAACCTCAAAGAGAAATTGTGAAAGCACTTCCATGAAAAAAAAATCTAATAAATAAATAAAAATAAATAAATAAATAAATAATATACATAGGAATAAATTTAACCAAGGAATCATGAGACATTTACTGTGCAAATAGCAAAATTATAATGAAAAAATTTAAAGGAACTGAACAGAATCCAGAAATAACTCCTTGCATTTTTTTTGTGAATTTATCCTCAACAGTGTTTCCTAAAAAACATACATCAAAGAAATGACAGATCCTTCAAAACAGTGTGTTAGTAAAACTGGTTATTCATATGCAAAAGATTAAAATTTAACTCAAATCCCTGACCCTATGCAAAGGTCAGTTCCAAAGAGATAAAAAATGGCTATCTGTTAAGCATGAAATTGTGAAATTAACAGAAAAAAACATTGTGAAAACAGTGCATGATATTTTTAAAGGTAATCTGTTTGGTTTTTGAATAAGATCTCAACCAACACAGAAACTAAAAGAAAATTAGCTATATGTGATTTTATCAAATAAGAAGCTTCTACACAACAAAGGAATGCCAGGGTCAAGAGACAACTGGCAAATCACTAAGTATTCATCTGGCTAGCATCCAAAATCTATAAGAAATTTCAGAAACTCTATACATATTCAAAAAAAGAGAATACTTTTCAATGTAAAGCCCAGAAATAGCAAAAAAAAAAAAAAAAAAAAAAAAAAAAAAAAAAAAAAAAAGTAGAGAATGCTGAACTGTAACCCTTGGAAGTACAAATCAATCACTATCACATCCCAGTTAGAATGACTTCTACCAAAAACACCAAAGTGGCAGATATTAAAATACTGGTGTGGAAATGGAGAACATAGCAATTTTATGTGCTATAATTTTAAAAAAGTAAATGATTAAATTTAAAAATAATTACAATGAGACAAGTTGCCATTAAGCACCATCAAAATACTTCCCAAGATTTTGAACACAGTTATCCATTGTTCCTGCCAATTTCTGAAGCTGTTTTGGAAATCCTTTGTTGTGACTGTCTTTAGTGGTGCTGTTGCAGCTGCTTAAATGTCCTGAAGTGGCTAAAAACACTTAGTTTTTATAGGATTTTGACTTTAAGGAAGAACTAGAAGATGCACGGTATTAGATCCTGTGAATGGGGTAGATCACGGCACATGACAATAGTTTTACAAGCCTGTACGTCAATCAGATGGCCATAAACATCACACACATTGTGTTTTTCACATGACTCTTCATTCACAAAAGGACTTCCAGAACTGTTTCAGAGAGTGGCAGAATGATGAGATAAGTGTGTTCAATTTAAAATTGAAATAAATCAATAGAGGGCTGAGGATTTGTCTCACTGGCACAGCGCCTACCTGGCAAGTACAAGAATAAAGTAATAGAGGTAAACTTTGAAAATTAAAAATACCACATGATTATTACTTTTATTCAGTATTGTATAAAAATTCTTTGCCAGCACATTTTTTTGAAAATAAAATAAATGTAGAAAACATACTTTTTTCCTTTGATTTTGTGTATAGTAAGGTTACTGCAAGAAAATATATGAAGTGAGACTTAATATCCTAAGATTGAACATTTTGATATTATCATATTAAGAACTCACGTGAAGTGGATAGCATAGAGATAATGAAGACATTAGATGCTGAATTGAAAAAGATATTTGCAACATTTCTAATTTAAAAAGTATGTGTATAAAATTTCTACTTGGAGTAAGTGTTATTTCCTCATTATCATCATCTTAGTTTATATATACAGCATAGAGTAAAATCTACAAGTTAAAAATGCTACTTTACATTTAATTATGGTAAAATTATTATGAC
The DNA here is from genome assembly GCA_004027295.1 of Dolichotis patagonum. Classification (NCBI taxonomy): domain Eukaryota; kingdom Metazoa; phylum Chordata; class Mammalia; order Rodentia; family Caviidae; genus Dolichotis; species Dolichotis patagonum. Next base: position 36,025 of record PVJX010015557.1, read on the forward strand.
AATTGATTATTTCAAATTCAGTGTAAGCAGAGCAAGACAATGTTCAGAAAATATAGTATAATATATAATTGATTATTGGCAAAATATTAATGGCATGTTGATTAATATTCCAACCCATGAAAGAATCTGTATTTTCTATGTATGACATAGATATTTGTTATTCTAGTTTATTAATGGGATTGGAAAACAGCTCCTCCTGACTAATTCAAAGTTGGATTTGAATATAATCTGCTATCTTAAATAGCAACACAATCCCAAGTACTTTCTGATGTGAAGTGTAAGTGAAAAACTATGTTTTTATCTTCCAGCTGATGAACTTGGCACTAGTCTATCACAATGGGCGAGTTATTGACTCTGTGGCCTGGAATTTTACAAGATAATTAGAGATGTGACATGATTTCAGCAATTTGTGAAATCTTCAAGTGGAGGCTTGATAATCTTTTGGAAACTGTTTTTCTGACTGAGGGAAAAAAGATAGATACGTAACTGCTTTATATTTCAGTGCTTGATGGAGGAATGTGTGACTTAGAGAAAATTACAGAACTGTCTACAGTTTATCATGGTTCAAAGGTTTTGAATTCTGTCTGTCACCCTCCAGTGACTACCTAATTGGTCAGGAAGGTACAGGCACAGAAATATTATTATGAATGGTAATTAAGAATAAAGGACACTCAATATTTCTGAGAAATATGAGACAGAAATTCTTTTTAATTAAAAAAAACACAAGCAATGACATGTAAAACACTGTATTATACCTGACTATATTTACAATCATCACTGTGTTATAAACCCCATGAAACCAACAACTGTTGAATCTAACATAATGCCTGCTATATAGAAAGTACTCATTAAATATTTGCAGAATAAATAATAAGCAAACACGGTGATCTTTTCTTCATTGATATGCAATTTGTATAGAAACAAATGTAAAATGAGCCACATTAAATGAGAATTATTTTTTCAATGAACTGTCATAGATATTCTATTATCCAGCCAGTGTATTCTTAGAATACCACCCAAACATGCTGCTAACAATGTCATTGGAGAGAAAAAAAAGTCTTTCAAATGAGAAATTAAATTTTTGTGATACTAGGGATTCCAGTTAAGGCCGTAGATATGCTAGAAAAATGTACCACTAATGTGCTACACATTGAGTCCTTTTGTTCTTTTTAAAAATGTTCTTTTGAAATAGCTTCTAACTAAATTGCCCAGGCTGGACTACCACTTGCACACCTCCTGCTTCCTAAGTAGCTGGGATTACAGGTAGGTGCCAACACACCTGGCTAAAATTAAATTTTAAGAACAGTTCCAAATGTTGGAAGCATAGAGGTTATGAAAAATTAAATTATTGTTAATTATGGCTCTCAAAGACTTCTCCTTACATTGTAATTTAAATGAGGCCAGGCAGGTACAATCTAATTACATAAATTGTATAAAGTGCTTTTAAAGTTTTATTTTCTTTTATAAATCACATTTTAAAATGAATTCATACAGAGCAGAACTTTATGAATTTAATCTTTTTTCTAAAGAAAAGTGATACAGTTATATTATTGTCCAGAAAATTGCATGTATTGTAAGCTAGTCTTTAAAGGGTAATTTAATACAAACTTTTACAATAAATGTAATGACAAAAGTATTCACCAGATCTTACACAATAACAACCAAAGATGTGTAGACACATGCGCACATATTAACACTTTTTTGATTTGCAAGATAAAGTTTTGACCTACATGAATATTAAAAATTTATTTAAAATATAGTTGTTTTGTTTTTCACATTGTTAGAATTTAATAATGCTGAATATGTTTCTCTAGCATTTTCTTTCACCCAAGCAATAAGATTTATTTATCAGAAATATTCAACTCATTTCCACAGTTTTCACGGCCAACTCAAAACACTGTAATGATCAGTGTGGAATTTCTTGTGGATGATGGTAGTGACAAGTGTAGAAAATAAAAAAAAAACTAGTTTTTGCCCTTAAATATTTCCTGACAACTTAATTTATGCTCTTCACTGTCTTAATATATGACAAGTGTTATAACCTCAAACTTTACTAGAAAAGTATGAAAAAATTAACAATTTATTTGGAAATGTTTAGAAGATTATAAATCTTTTTAATAAAGTTGCTGACTTATAGGACTCTTTTCCTCCTTCCTGCCTGGAACACAATTGTAATCCTAACACTGAGGGAGGCTGAGGCAGGAGGATCACAAATTGGGTAACTTTGTGAGACTCTGTCTCAAAATAAAGAAATAAAAGGACTGAGGATGTAGCTCAGTACAAATTCTTAGTATACAAAAACAAACAAGCCAAAGTACTGCAGCAGTGCGTGTGTCTGTCTTGTGGCTACCGTAGGCTCAGTGGAACACAGAAGAATCCTGACTTTATTTAAAATTTTGACATTTTGTTCATCAAGCACTTTTTTGCATTGATTTTAGATATTTAAAATATTACATTAAAATGTTATTTCTTTTGAGAAAAATAAAATTGTTTAAATTCATATAAATATTACAACAGTATATGCTCAATTTGCATTGTCTCTTTACTCAATAAATGGATAATGACACTTGAGATATGGACCTTCATAGATAATGTTCAGAGAGAAGTACAAAATATTCTGGGCCTCATATGTGAAAGCCATTAGTGGCTTTGGCAAAGGGAGATTAATCAAAGATCGCTAACATTTAAGAAGAATTTGTGAGCATCAGGTATTATTTTACATTGTTTACAGGTATTGGTTGAAATTATTTACATTAATCCAAATGGCTGAGCGAAGCAAGTTTCACTATGCTTTCCACTTCAAAAATGAGGAAGCTGAGGTCCAAGGAAATCGATCAAATTCCTGAAGTCACACATAGAAAAGTTAAAATTTAGACTTAAGTAAACTGCCCCAGAGACAATGGTTTTTACAACTAGAAAACTAAGATTATCAACTTTCCATTCAACTTGACTAATTAGAATTTAAACACTTTGAGAGAATCAGCCAATTTCATATTATGAAAATTTTAAACATGAATAATACATAGCTTCAGGCCAATTGCATCTTTAAATTTCAAAGTTGTTTATGAATAATGAAAACTCAAAACAGTTTTTGGTAGGGATAGTGTTTATCTGTTGTGCTGTATTGCACTTCTACGTTTTTTTCAAATCTACTGAGTCATTATCATGCTAATGTCAAAACTGGATAAAGGTTCAACAATGAAAAGCAAAAGAAAAAAAAAATAAAGCCACAAATTAATATGCTTGATGACTTAGGTCAAGAGTCCTGAATAAGATTCTTACAAACAGAATACAGTAACATATGAAAATGTACATCATGATCATGCTGATTTCATAACAGGGATGCAGGATTACTCAATGTATGTAAATCAGTAAATGTAATATACCTCATAAACAGAATCAAGGATGAAAATCACATCTTAATAGATGTAGCAAGTGCCTTTGACAAAATTTAACATGCTTTCATGATAAAAACCTGAAATAAAATAATATCTTATTGTAATATAATCAAAACTGTATATAAATCAAAGCCATCACCAACACAATATAGGATGGAAAAATAAAATATTTTCTCTAAAATCAGGAAGAAGATAAGCTTGTTAGTGCTCACCGTGTTGTTAATAATGTACTTCTTCTATATTTTTTAAATTTATATAACTTTTTATATTTTACAAAGTATGCAAACAGAAGAAAGCAACACAAAGAGAACATACAGGAAAGGAAGAAATCAAGTTATTTATATTTACATTAGATTTAATCATTTATTTGGAAGAATGTAATTCTTTTATATTTGATAAACAAATTCAACAAAGAGGCAGGATACACTCCGCACACAAAAATACTTTTTTATTATATTCCAATCATGAGCATAATGAGAAAAAATATCAGGAAACAACTTTATTCACAATAGAATAAAAGCTAAGTCAATAAAATTCGTAGGAATAATTCTAGCCAAAGAAGTGAATATTGTAGAAGACAGAAAAAATAAGGACACTATGTGACAGAAAGATCGCTAATGCTCAAGGATGAAAAGAATTAATATTGTTAGATTGTCTGTATTACCTAAATTAAGGCATAGGCTCAGTGTGAGTCCAATCAAAATACCAAGGACATTCTTCAAAGAAGTAAGAAAAATAATCATAAAATCCGTATGTATGTAAGATTAGTTTTATTCTTTTATTATTTTACAAAAGATATAATCACATATATTCCATATGTCAAATTTGGACACATTTCTCACAGCTGTAAGCTTGGTGATGTTTTCATAAGTGTTTGGAGAAATCACTTTACATGAAATCGGGAACTTTAAAGTAATACATTTAATGTGCAGGATAATGAAAATATGAAATAGTATTTTAGAAACGGAGAAAAAGACCTTCAATGTGAATGTCTCCCACTCAGTGTAGCCTAAGGTCAGTTTCTCAGTTTTCACACTTTTGAATTGTTATATTTTCAGTTTTCCAGAAAGTACCTGTGTGGTGCCGTTATCCTTACTTGTTCATTAATATAATAAACATCAATTACAACTGTAATTTTGAAAGTGTGGAAAGATAATCTGCAGATAAAAATCGGTTAATTATAAAATTGAGCATAAGAGGGTTCTTAAGTGATTTTCTTAAACGAATGATATTTTATTGTCTTTGTTCTTGGATATATTAATTCACAAAGTATAACAGCATTGTATAAACTTACGTATTTTGTAGCAAAACAGTGACTTTAACTGAAAGTTGAAACTACTTTTGAAGAAAGAACTGGACAAAGAATACATTTTACTGACACGCATGGATTTCAATGATTGTTAAAAGGTAAAAAGAGTATTTAGACCAGTAAGCTTTCCAATAGTGAGAAGAAAAAACCTTACACTCACGATTTAAAGGAGGAGAGATTAATTTGTCTCCTCTCAGAGGAGACAGTCTGTGGCTGGCTGGCTGCAAGGCAGAAACACTGAGGCAGCAGAGGAACTGGAATAAAGCTGCTCACTTCACAGCAGACAGGAAACCAAACAGGGGAGCAGCATGAAAGGGAAAGGAGCAAAGGGTCAAATGTGGTACCCAAATCCACGCCTCCATGAGCAGGTTATATAACCCCAAGGTACATAATTTAGTTGTCTATGCAACAAATGTTGCAAAGCATCCCCTATATCAGGAAACAACAGTAACAAAAGCTAGAGCCTGCCCTCAACAATGTTAGCATCTAATCAGCCTCAAACACTCAATGCAAATTTGCACAATTAATGTGCTTCATCAGGTTTCAGAGAGTAAGGGCCTTAGGGTTAGGAACAAAGAGTCCAGGGAGATCTTCTCTCTTTCTTTGTTTTGGTACCAGGGATTGAACTCATGACCTTGGGTTTGCCAGGTGGGTGCTGTACCACTGAGCTATACCCCCAGCTGTAGTGTAGGCAAATCTGTCCTTAGAAAGGTTACAGCAGAAATGAAATCCAAAGTAAGCTTTGAAAAACAAGAGGGTAAAATTGCTGTTAAGTACAGGACAGAGCAAAGAGTTGGAGAACTGATAATGGTTGTATGTCTTGCAGAAACAGTGAGCGGATTTATTTACTCTTTTTTACTTCTGTATGTTTAGTTATGTATCAAACTGTACACACTTACAAATTACCAAGTGACATTTTAATTTAGTTGTATGCTGAGTAGAGTTGAAACTAATTAAATCTAACCATTTCCTAAAGTTTTTGTCATTTATTTGTGATGAATATATTCAAAATCTTGTTTTACATAATTTTTCGAAGAAATAAAAATGGGATAAAACAGCTTCTGGCATGAGAAAGGTCAGACAAAAGATGACAATGGATTTTAGTTGGGATTTAGTTGTAGATCTATAAACAAAAAAAACCTTTATTTTTGTAGCTGAATGGAAGATGGGTTGAAATAGGCAAAAGAAAGAGAAATGTGACAGAGAAAACTAAATAAGTTTTGCCACTGTAAAAGTATATTCCCTTCTTGCTCCTCCAGAAATGGAGAAATGACATCTCCAGTTGATCAGCTATTAGTACTCTGCAGATCACTCAGGTCTGGAAAGTACTCTATCAAACATCAGATGCCTCCCCAGCTGGCTTGTACAAGACTTTTGCCCCACCTGGGGAGATTTTTGACTAATAATCCCATTATCCAAACTTCCTGGTAGTCTGACACTTTCTTTGGATCATTCAAACTTACCTGCTCAACAGTGCTGTCTTCTTTTTCCTTTCACAGGTCGTATGGA
>PVJX010015558.1:0-42363 GCA_004027295.1 Dolichotis patagonum
ACCAGGCGGAGGACGCCATGAGCGTCTCCTGGTTTACAGGGAACAAATGGCCGAGGACAGCAGAGGAGGGCTCCGGCCTGAAAATAAGAACACTGTGGTCACTGCTCTTACGCTTTCCCATTGCGAAGTACGGGGAACCCAATGCTTTGGGTTTCAATAGTCCACTGTCGATGTAAACTCCAATGTTTTCTAAAATCCTTTAGAAAAATGAGAAAGGTAACACAACGGTGCTGAAAATTCTACCTTTTCGGAATGTGGGCAGTTCCCCAAATGTGTTTAAGGTAGGAGCACCGACCAGTAAATCACAAAGGCAGAAATCAATTAGTGGTCTCTCTGAAACAGGAAAGGCAGAGATAGTCCCTGGTGTCATGCCTGGGCAGAGAGAAAAGAAAAAAAGAAGGGGAAAATATAAACCGACCATAGGCCTGCAGATTGATACCCCACAGAATTTGCCTGTTAGTTGACCGCCAGGCCCAGCAATGCAGCAAGCACTTTGAACAAAGCATCCCCAGCTCCTCCCACGGCTCATTTCAAGCAAGAGAAGATCGCCACCGGTATTCTATGGCTCGGCCCAGCCTAGGGCCTAGGACCAGAAAAGGTGGTGGGAGGTGGCGTGGTGGGAGCAGATGGGAGGTGGCTAACAAGACTGAGGTGGCCTCTGCCGCCACTGAGGACCAAGGAGCCTCCAGTTCTTTCTACTGTCACTTTAAGCATGGCAGTGAGGGACAAGTGACAAAACTCAAAGTAAGGCATGCAGCACCTCAAAAGTTCCAAGAATAAGTGACCACTTCCCTTTCTCTGCAGTAGGTGTTGGGAATGTCACGTGAGTGTGGCACGGCCTGCTCCCGGTCCTCAGGGCAGAGGTGGGCAGACCCAGAAATGGACCCCTAGTGACTAAGTGACAGCAGAGACAAAGCAAGGGACTGCATAGAGGACAATACCTCTCCTCGAGTGGAAGGTTTTCAAGATAGGGTCCTGGGGGCAGGCATGCCTCAACGACTGCCACACAACTTCACTTTCAACTTATAATGGTGTTTACCTAGAGGTCATTACCTGGGAGTGTCTGTGACACATGACAAGTGGATCCCTGTTTGGTGGCCTCTCAGGTGTGATTTTTTCCCAGGGGAGACAATCTTCTTTCCTGGGCACCTGTAGCTTCCGTTCCATCCCAGCCACACCTGTTATCAGTCCCCAGAGCCCCCTCCTTGTCTCCACCCATTCGCCCAGCCTGAGCCCATGGATGCCTTTTCCAGGCCCCTAAATTGAGCCCTAGGGGAAGGGACATTCCTTCTGCTCATAAAGCCAGGGAAGGACCACGGAGTGGAAGGATGTGGAAGAAACTGGCCTGGGCTGTGACAACACAGAGAACCAATTAGACAGACACAAGTCCTACGGCCCTTCAAGGATCCTAGTGGCCTCTGAGACCCCGCAGCACCGTCCCCATTCGGTTACTCCGTGCGATGCTCTAGGATTCTTTCAAGAAAGTCCTCTTCTAACCAAAGCTCATTCAAATTTGGTTTCTGTCGCTCACAACGAAAGGACCCGTGGAGGCGTTTTGGTCAGGGTGAGTTCTTGGTGCATGCAGCCTTGACTTTCCTTTTCCTATCTCCAAGAAGAGTCAGCATACGCTTAATGTTACCAGCTTCGTGCCTCTGGTCTTAGTCCGTTCCTACTCTGAAACGGTGGCGGTGGCCGATGAGCTTCGCTCCCTAGCAGCCCCTGCGCTAGGTGCTCCCCACCTTGGTTTGGGAAGCCAGCCTCCGGTTCCTAGAACACCGAACTGCTGACACCCAAGAGCCACCACTGGGCCGCTGAGTGGAGTCCAAGAATCTGTATCTTTTTGACTCGCCCTCGTTGGTTGTTGCAGCCAGATGTTGGCGACATCCCTGGACCAGGTGACCTCCAAAGCCCAGCAGTGTGAAGAGTACAAGGACACCCCAAGAGACACGCGGATTAACGGTTGTGCATCTGACACAGCTTTGACTACAGCTCAGACTCGCTGAGAATTAATGGAAGCGCATCGCGGCTGCTGCAGATGCGGGCAACGGTGCTGAGGAAATCGGGGTGTCCAGAGGCAACCCCGCCCCGGTCTTTCCGCAGGCTGCCTTGGATTTCTTGGTCGCTGCGCAGAGGCATGTAGAGGCGAGGTGCTTCTTTTCCAAGTCTCCAGTTACATCACAGGCCTGTATGGTGTTTTCTTATAAAGTGTCTTCCCAAGGCTGGCGCCCTCAGAGAAGCTGGGCACGGTTTTCCCCGGGGTAGCTGCAAAGTCGGGGAGCGGGGGATGAGTCCTCCGAGCTGTGTCACCTCCTCCGGAGCACGAACGCTGCGCACTGCCTGGAGAGGTGACGCGCGTGTCACAGCAGCCGCTCCTTGGAAGTGGACAGCGGTGAAGAGGTTCCGTTCGCTGGGGCTCGGCCCTACTCAGCCCAATTCACTCCCTGCGCGCTTGGCGGCAGCTCCTGGACCCCTCCAGCGCTCGGGCTCTCCCTCTGCCAAGAACAGTTTCCGTCTTTCATCAGCATTTTATTGCATTTTATTGAGTTCCCGTCAAACCTGTGCAACTCGGGGCGCCAGACCCAGGGAAACTCGGGATGGGCGGCGTCCCAGGGACCTCGTCGCCCGGCCAGTAACGCCCTGCACGCTGATAGGGGTCCCTCGCCGTCCCGGCTCCTTCGCCCCCAACTCGCGAGCATCCCGCTGGGTCCCTGCGAGAACGCGGCCCTTAGCCCAGGCTGGGGTGGCGGAGGCGGGCGCCGGGCGTGGGCGCCGGGCTGTCCCGGGGGAAGGCGAGGCAACTTCCAGGAGGAAGCGGGCGCCTCCTCCCCCGGCCCGCGGGCCGCACCCGGCCGCTCCCCGCGCCCTGGGAAAAGCCGCGGCGGGAGCGCGGCCAGTTGCCACGGCAACGCGGCGGCGCCGCCCCGCCCGCCCCCTCCCCGGCGCGCGTTATAAAAGCTGCGGTGCCGCCGCCGCCGCCAGCCGGGCTGGGACCAGGGCTGCCGGTGCCGAGCGAGCGAGCGGGCGCAGCTGCCAAGACGAGCATGCGGGGCGAGCGGAGCATGAGCCTCCCGCTGCGGAAGCGGTGCCTGTGTGTGGCCTTCCTGACGCTGCAGCTGCTGGGCCAGGTAGGCGCCGCGCCCCGAGGGCCGGGGTCCCTGCGCGCACCGACCCCGCACGGCCCCGGCGCACGCGGTGACCGGTCCTCCTCCGTCCTCCTCCGCCCCGCCCAGGCCTCCGCCGCCCCGCGCTGCCCCTCCCCGTGCCCACGCCAGTGCCCCGCGCCGCCGCCCTCCTGCGCCCCCGGGGTGCGCGCCGTGCTGGACTCCTGCGCCTGCTGCCCGGTGTGCGCCCGCCAGCGCGGCGAGAGCTGCTCGGAGCTGGCGCCCTGCGACGCGAGCGGCGGGCTCTACTGCGACCGCAGCGCCGACCCCAGCAACCAGACAGGCATCTGCATGGGTGAGCGGCCCCCACCTCTTCCCTGTCCCCGAGGGAGGTGGGCAAGTCTGGCCAGGCCGGGTCTGGGGGCGCTCAGTCTGGGTCACGCAGGGTCTGGGGGCTCCAGGAGCCAGAGGACAAACCTGCCGGCGGAGGGAGGGAGACTTCAGAGCGATTTAATAGACGGGAGTGGCGGGCCGGCCAACGCCAGCCCTGCCTCTGGACGTCTCTAGGGGACACCTGGGGGGTTCACGCCCCTCGTCTTCACACCTATAACCCTGGGCTTTGAGCCGGAGCAGCGCCACCTCTCCTGGGGGGACCGTGTGACCCCCGGCTGGGCTGCGGTCAGCGGGCTAGTCCCGCTCAAGAAATCGAACCAACTGGAGACCCAGGCGGCAGGGGCAGTGAGGCTGCCCCCGTTGCCCTCCCGGGACAGCAGACCCTTGCTGCTTTATTGCGTTTCCGTGCCAAGAAACCCGCACTGGTCCCCGTCTGACCAGTTAACCTATTCGGAGAGTATGAATTGCACTATTTTTTAAAAAGTCTAAACTATCCCAGTCGGAGCATCTGCGGTGGTTCTTGCAGTGACTTTATCTTTGGCCTGCGAAGTCGTCGCTTCACAGTGGTTATTCCTTCAGGGTCCTGGGGTTCCTTCCTGCGCTGGGAGGACGTCCCCCTCCCCTGGAGGCGCCCAGGAAGCCACTTCCCCCAAGCCGGCCGAGAAGGACCAGCCTCGGGCCAGGTCCTCCGGTTCTCACGAAGCCTCTCTGCGCTTTGCGTTCTTGCTCTCCCCCACCTTTCCCCCGCCCCGCGTCCTCGAATGTTCAGTGCTAGAAGGAGACAACTGCGTCTTCGACGGGGTCATCTACCGCAGCGGGGAAACGTTCGAGCCCAACTGCCAGTACCACTGCACCTGCCGAGACGGCCAGATTGGCTGTGTGCCCCGCTGCCAGCTGGACGTGCTGCTGCCCGGGCCCGACTGCCCGGCCCCCAGGAAAGTGGCCGTGCCTGGAGAGTGCTGCGAGAAGTGGACCTGCGGGCCCCACGAGGAGGAGGGCCTGAGCAGCTTGGCTCTCCCAGGTGAGCAAGGGCAGCCCGCGGTGGAGGCGGCCACGGGTCCAATTGTCCTGCCTGGGTTTCAGCCGAGCTGCGGGGTTGGAGCAGCAGTTTCTCCCAAGGAGAACCTGACAGATCCAGTCACCTTTCTGTCCTGTCTTTGCCTCATTTGCTGCCTCATTTGCTGACCTGCCTCGTTCTCCATTCATACCAAATGACTCTTATTAGCACTACAAAGCCAACAGTCAAAATCCTCTTTCTCCTCTGGATTCCACACATTCTCTCCCTCCTCTCTCAGGACCCCTCCCGTCAGTCGTCAGGTGTCGCACAGAAACATCATCTTTCCAGATGCCAGGGGAAGACTAAAGTGACACTCCAGGACCTGTTATTCTTTTTGTGTTATCTTATAAATGACATAGTCTAGGAGGGGGCGGGAATCTCAAAAGGCAGTAGAGAATGCTTTGCATGCCATTTTCAGCCAGATTATTTCTGTTGGGAGCACCCCAAGTCTTTCTGAGGTCCAAAATTATCAACCCTGCTGGACAGATAGGAAAATTGAGATATCTCCAAGCCATGTATATGAAGTGTCCAGACGGAACATTTTGCAAGCAGGACTCAAGTGTGTGTGTGTGTATGTGTGTGTGTGTGTGACAAGCTCTACCAACTGAAAACAAAATATTACTTTCATGATTATTTTGATTCAACTCATTCTACTTAGGCATCAAAAGTAAAATTTTAGCGTGATCTTTTTTATGTACAGAGTCCCGGGTTGAGATGACTGGGGGTGTAGCCATGTGGGACAGTATGCTCAGCATGCTCGAGGTTCTGGGTTCTGCCCCAGCACTGCCAGAATCCCGGGTTGAAAGCAGTGTGCCCTGCGGAGTCCTTGGTGGTGGTGCATTGTTCTGTATTCTTAGAGTTATTGAGCTTCGCACAGTCAAGTTGTCTTACGGCCCTGTGAACAGTCATCCCACACAAAGGTGGTTTCAGATCTTACCCTGTATCAGCGTTGTATTTCCCGTTTGGGGCTTATGAATAAATCCAGTTCTGTGCTCTTGGAGTCCAGGGGTTCAGTGGGTGCAGAACTGAACGAGATCCACTTCCTAACGTTGGCTAGGGGATCACCTTCGGACGTCCCGTATGTTACCCAAGAGCACCCTTTTCTCCCTCCGTAGCCTACAGGCCAGAAGCCACAGTGGGAGTGGAAGTGTCTGACTCCAGCGTCAACTGCATCGAGCAGACCACGGAGTGGAGTGCATGCTCCAGGAGCTGCGGCATGGGCTTCTCCACCCGGGTCACCAACAGGAACCGGCAGTGTGACATGGTGAAGCAGACCCGGCTGTGCATGGTGCGGCCCTGTGACCGAGAGCCCGAGCAGCCGGCAGAGAAGGTAGGACACTGGGGAAGCCACCTCAGGGAAGGCAGTGGCCTGGCCTCCTTGGAGCCCCGCCCTCCGAGGTCCCCGTGACCCCAAGTGACTCAGAGATTAGTGCAGGCTGGGTGTTTGCTCCAGACAAAAGGCACAGCAATTCTGAAAGCCAGGCTGAGTACCTTCTGGTTTTCCTTTTTACTGCACTGTGTTTAAATATCACACAACTCACAGCAGATCGACAGGAAGGAGGGTAGAGTCAGGCAACTAAAGTACTTTTCTCTAATCGAGAATGGCTGGCAGGTCCCCTTTGCTCTGGGGGAAGGTTGACCTCCAGTTGTCAGGTGTAGCTGAATTTAGAGAGCGGGAGTGTCAGGCTATAGTTTCCCTCACCTCTCAGCTTAAGTTTGAGCTGGGTGAGGCAATAGAATAGAGGTTGCCTCTGCCTCCCATGCCCTACAATTTCCAGCACCCCATCTCCTGTGAGATAAACAACATGAATGAGGATCTGGGAATGACTGTCGTTATCTGTAGCAGCTTGGTGGAAATAATACATTTACTGGAGTGAAATAACACGAGCCAAATAAAACAACTCATTTCTTCCTCTTTTGCTGGAATTCTGTCAACTCTGTGTAGGGCATGCAGATTAGAAGCTCTGATTGGTTCCTGGTGGCATCTGGATCGTCAGTGCCATCAGACAAATGGAAAAAGCAGCTTGAACCATTATTCGGATCTTTGCACAAACCCATGGCCACAATAGAACACCCCAACAACTGAGGATTCCCAGATCTCCACCATGGCAGTGTCACCGTTCCTGTACTTTTCACGGGACAGCCTTGTGGCTGCACAATTTGGCTTCAGAGCCTTTATATCCACGCGAATAAGCTGTGTGATCCTGGGCAGCTTTCTTTACCTCCCAGCCTAATTTCTTCCCTTCTGTAATAGGGTCATGAAAAGTCTCGCCCTCAAGCTGATCAGGGGATTAAGTGGCATGACTTAGCCAAGAGCCAAGCATAGACTAAATATGCTCTTAACATTAGTCGTCACTTTAAAATAGGAAACTGCATCAACTGACAGACCACGAATCCTAGTGGTTCTGTTAGTTATATCTGTGGCCACTTAGCTCTGTGATTTCTTGTGGTCCATCTAAACTTTGTTTCTTCTACCAATTTAGAAAGAATACTTAGAAACACCTTGCCTATAAGACTGTAGCCTAGAAGATGCACCTTCACCCACCTAGGAAACATGTACACCATAGTTGTTCACCCACACAAGCAGTCACACAGTAATGCACACAGAGACACAGACAGACAGACACACAGACACACACACCACAGGGATGGTGCCACCTGCTGCCTTTTCTCCAGGTTGACAAGAATACATGCTAATCATTAAAATGTTAAACATGCAAGAAAGGGAGAAACAAGAATCTTGGAAATATTCTTTACTAAATAAGGCTATTGCCTCTTGTATCTGTAAAAGTGGGCTTTTTCTGTGGTTTCTTTCCACAGAAGTATTTCTTGTAAATCTCATTCTACTTAATCCTGGAAGGTGTAGATGTAGCTGTTCCTTGATAGTGTGCATAGTTCATAAAAGTTCTAGAAAGATGTTTGGAATTTGCAGGGAAGCACTAGCGTAGTAGTCGTATCTTCCTTACTTCCCGGGGATTTTTAAACCTGAGACAGTAGCTCTTTGAGTGTAGATCCTGCAGCCGCACCTGGGAGCTTGTGGTAAGTGCACGTCTATGAGCTCCACGGCGTAAACACTAAATACAGATGACTGCACGCCAGGCCCAGGGACCTGAGTCTTCATGGACTGTTAGACGATTCCAGTGCACACTGGGGTTTCAGAGCCTCTAGTTTAGGGTGACCCTGAGTCTGATCGCCCCACCAGCTCTAACCTGTGCCTTGGAAAGTGGGAAGTGCGGAACTGCAGCAGAGTGAGAAATGGAACAGTTCTCTGTTGAACTGTGAGGGTCCTGGATTCTCACTTTCTGTTCAATAAATTTTCTAGTTGCTTCTCTTCGTGGACGAGGACCTTAAATCCCATCTTCATGATTTCCTGAGGTCATCATATAGTAAAAGAAGTGGGCTTTTCAGCAGACAAATTCAAACACTGAATGTTTTCTGTATATAAAGTTGGGGAGCTGTTCCTTCTAGATTTATTCCCTCTCTCTTTGTGACACCTACGAACACTTGTTACAGTAGTCAGAGACAGGCTTGGCCGTCATCTATGTGCTTTCCCTTTCATGGCCTTCAGGGCAAAAGATGATCCAACCCAATTAGGCACTGTGTTCACATTGCAAACAAAAAGGAAGAGGAATATAGGAAATGGTAAAGAATTGTCCAAAAGACAAAGGGAATCCCAGATGCTTTTTAGTTTATCTTGTCATCGGTCACAAATTTGTCACAAGGCCATTCCAACATTTTAGATATTCCAGGGAAGGAACTCTTTAGTGACCCCTTTAGTAAAAGTAGTGACTCTTTAGTAAAAGTAATGTTCTTTTAGCAAAGAAGTAAAACTGAGGGATATTGAGAGGGTGAGTAGCAGGTTATTCTATATCTATGCAACGGGCCTTCGGAAAAATGGCGGTCACTCCCTGCATGGCTTCTTTCCTTCTCCTGCAGAAGGGGAAGAAGTGTCTCCGCACTCAGAAGTCGCTGCAGGCCGTCCACCTGCGGTACGAGAACTGCACCAGCCTGCTCACCTACAAGCCCAGGTTCTGCGGGGTCTGCGGCGACGGCCGCTGCTGCACCCCCCACAACACCAAAACCATCCAGGTGGAGTTCCAGTGCTCGCTGGGGCAGACCGTCAAGAAACCAGTCATGGTCATTGGTACCTGCACCTGTCACACCAACTGTCCCAAGAACAACGAGGCTTTCCTCCAAGACCTGGAGCTGAAGAGCAGTGTGGGGGAAATATAAGAAACACCCACAGCGGCAAACCGCAGCTGCCGCTGACCCACCATCCAGTGAATAGAAGGAGAAAGTGAAGAAAAATTGCCGCGTCCTTGAGTCCTGTGTATTTTTCTGTGATCCTATGAGGTCATTTGTATTTATGCTCCAAACATATCCTACGAGGTCACTTGGTTTATTGAGAGAGATTTGAACTATAACTCGGAGTCAAGGGAAGTGCAGGATACAGCGTAGGGATCACTTACTTTCCTGTGATGTTCATTACCAAATGCAAATTTCTGTACACTTAAGAAGCCAGATACATGATTTCCTGTGGAGACTGTAGCACGTGACTCTCACCCTGTTTCATGGTGCACTAGTGCCATTCCAAGAAGATGTCACTGTAGAGAGTGACACGGTGAGATCTAGGATCACACAGAACGTGTCTTCTTATAAATATCACCCATGTGTGGAGGTCTGGCTTGTTGGGTCCCCACTGGGCTCCCTTTGGTACAGGTCAGCTCTACCCTTGAAGCCCAAGACCCAAGGAAACATATGACTCTGTGTTGAGACTGTTAATCGCATCCAGCCATGCGCTGGGAGACTCGCTGTGTCTGCAGCGATCCAGTGTTTGTTAATGAAGAGGACAGGTGTTGGGAACTTTTTCCATTTTAAATAAACTGACTCCTTTCCCCTAGAAAGAAGCACAACAGGAGACTCCCAATATGTAAATGACTGAGCCCTCGTGGCCCTTGTGGCCCTCGCACCCCTCTATCCTGTAGGCGGCCGAGGCTCACCAGTTTTTTTTAACTCAGCAGAAGCAAGTGGTATCAGCAGGGATCTCCTCATCAGTACGTAAACTGAGGCCCAAAGCACTTGGTTGCAACCTTTCACATGTGCTTTATGTGGAATTTTGAAAATAAAGCGGAGGGAAGAAACAAAATCAACATGATTGTGATGGTGACAGACCACAAATTTTGTGACAGTTTAGAACTATGTAGACATGCTCCAAACATATCCTTAGGTTATAATTATGAAAACTCCTGAACAACATATATATATATATACACATACATACACGTATCTACTAGGTCAGGCTTACAAGATAGCCTGCAAAATTAAATCTATTCATTCCCCCAGTGTTACCGTATGTGTTCCATTTTTTCTCCTTTAAAATATTTATAAAAATATAAATTATGCATTTTGTAAAATACTCTTTTTAATGTCTCTACTTGTCAGACACAACCCACAAGAGCACCATGTTGTTACCTGTGTGTGAGTCTGGTAACCCTTTTGTGCTTCCAAGTTTGGTATGGTTGTTTACGGAAAATAAAAATCTATGAATTGAATAAAGCATCAGTCAATGGCACTTGTGGAAAGCAAGATGGTTAGTTGGGGTGGGCTTCTAACTTCTTCTCCAAAGGGAAACAAAAGACATCCCTTACTGATAGGTAATCACCACTGCCAAGGTTTCAGAAATTCTCTGTACCGTTAACACCAGCTTCATCTAGAGCCTGATCATTTCTTCCTGGACAACCCACCAGGCGTCTCTATATACTGGGATTTGAACTTCTTGTCTGACAGGCAAAACTTACCTCCTTGACTTCCTCATCTCATGAAAAGGCTCTCTGGCCTCCTAATTTCCCAGCAGACCCCATTAACACTGCCTGGGTCGCTCTGCTCTTTCTGGAACCACAGAGTCACACATTCATACCTACCAGTTCTGCATCTACAGAGTCAACCAACCAAGGACTGCAAATACCAGGAAAAGCAAGCATTATACTGGTCCTGATGTCTGCCATGCGGTTAGGCCTACAATGGTTGCATCTGAATTCAACAGGTACCATTTTCTAGTGATTATTCTCTAAACAACACAGTATGATGATGATGCTTACATAGCATTTACAGTGCTATTGGATATTGTGAAGTCATTCAAAAATTATTGATGGTAAGTGGAGTGCAGGAAGAGAAAAGCCAGATAGCACCCCTTGTGAATCAGCAAGAGCAATGCTGGGTCTGGGAGGAGCCCATCAAGAAGAAGAAGTCAATTAGCCCTTCCAGTAAGCTGTACAAGCCATTCGGGGGCCCAGGAAAAAGAGAAACCAGATAGCACCTCCCTGAGCCTACCCTGGGGTGTGGGCTGATAATTAAGACTCCCCACTGACCCCCTTCCCCCTACCTCTGTAAGCAACTGGCTGATTCAGAGGACAAGCTGAATTGATAGTAACTGAGGTACAAAAAGCAACTGAGTGCTTGTATTATTGGGTTGACTACAGCCCTGGGGCCAGCGGTCTGAGCATCTACTGGGAGGATAACAGTATGCAGGTATGGCAAATATGAGGGATTTCCTTCTGTCTTGTTTTTGAAATCCAGTATTGTTCTCACTGTTTTGTTCTAATTAATTGTTTTTGCTTTACTCAATGTTCTGTCTTGATTGGTTTTATTCTGTTTAGTTTGGTTTGATTTTGCTATGTCTGATGGTATAGACAACTATTATGAAGATAACAAGATATACCACGGTAGCCATTGTTGATTTCCTACTGTCCTGCTTCAAAGTTCTGTACCAACTTCACTGCTTTGTTTTGCTTCACTTTATTTTGTTTTGTTTTGTTTTGTTTTGTTTTGTTTTGTTGGGGTTTATTAGCTTTAAAATAAAAAAATTACAGTTCAGAGAAGATATGCATAAGTTACATAAAAATACTGCCCCGCCTGATGGAAGGGACTCAGACATGTGGAGATACTGGCTTTGCCAGGCACCCTGGAACTCATCTTCCATGGACACAGGGGGACAACTGCATTTCCATGATGACCAGGCTGCCATTGGGAGGAGTGGGAGTCACAGTTAACAGGAGTTAAGTATTTTGAAGTATGTAGCTGATGCAGTATAGATCTAAGATTTTTCCACAATTTAAAGGGAAAAGCAAACTTTATTTCTCCAACTTCACTTCCTGTGTCTGCAGCCCCCTTTCCATCCTTCTGTATCTAGTTCTTATTTGTTTTTAAAGTAAATCAGAAAATGAAATGGGATCCTCAGAGCTGATTTGCAGGAAATGATCATAAAGAAGTCCCTCGTGGGTAGCACACCTATGCTGTGCTGTGTGCTTCATCTGCATTATTTAACTGCAACCTTAGGGCGCACATGTTCTTCCTGTCCCCAGGTTACTAATGAGAAACTCTTTAAAATAAAACCAGGAGATCTGAACTCAAACCTTCACTGCACCTAATGATACCACATGGGTCTGTGGGTCAGGAAGTAGCTATCCTGGGAGCTGTTCCATCCACATTGCTCATCATGGCAAAAAAAAAAAATTGGAAAAACTTAAAGATCCAACAATATAGATTTGGCCAGATAAATCATAGCGTGTGTATTATAATGAACAATGACCATTAAAGCAAGAGTAAGAAATTATATTGCAAGTAAATACACCCACAAAAAGTGTTGAGCTATAGGAAGAGTGATCTGTTTTTGTTTAAGTATCTATGAGCATCAATCAAAGGAGATCTAGAAGAAGATATGCACCAAAATCATATTAGTGATTATGGCAGGTCAGACTTATTGTTTTTCTTTTTTATTATTTCTGTACCAATTTTTTGGGAAAACAGTATCCTTATAACCAGAACAGAAAATGACTGAATTAAGATAGTGCTCTGAGCACAGCCCCCTCAAACCACCACTTTACCCATGTGACCTTCATTTCCCCTACCACCCCCAAAATGCTAGATTCATCTATTTTATTCATGCAACATCTACTCACAGATTGCTTCTGCAAGCCTCGCATTGTCGTGGGTCATGAGAACACAGCTGTGAATTCAAAGAAAGAATAAGGTAAACCTTTAGATTACCCCTTTTTTTCAAGTGTTTACACCTTGTTGAGAAAGGCAGACAAAAGGCAGAGAATTAACAAAAAGAATCAATGTCAGACAGTGAATACATAGTCCGAGGTGATATGGAGGATGTCCTGGTGGCTAGTTTAGATCAGGTAATTGTGGAATGTGTTCCTAAAAAGGTGACACTTGCTCAGAAGAACAAAGAGAGAGGCCTTTGGATCAGAGGAAACAGCCAGTACCAAAAACAAGCAAACTCTAAGCTTGCAGCACTAAGATGAGTCACTCGGCTCTCATGCTATTTTGTGCCTGATCCTGTGTACCCTACCGGAAGCATCTCATGGTCCCCACCCTGGTCTTCTTTCTGTCTCTAACATGCAGCAGACCTCACTAGAAACCTATTAAACTCACAAAAGGCATGAAGGACTTGTATGCTGACCAAAGATAGAGCATTCTTTAGAATAAATGTTAGGTTTTTAAACTTCCATGTGCATTATCCATACTCCTCACAATCCAACATACTCCGATGCACACACAGACATGCACTCTCGAAATTATCATTACAGGCTGGGAAATGTGGTCTGATGTACAAGTATTTGCAAAATTCAGGACATTCTAGTAATGCAGCAAGAAAAGCAATCTTAACTGAGTAGACAGAGATTAGGACCTAAGAAAACACAGCCGAGAGGGTGATGCCAGGCTGGGCCTGAGTACCAGGCTTGGTCTTTCCCTACTGCAGCATACTTGGCAGCGTATACCATTCTGAGTCTCTCTTTCCGTGCCTGTAAGATGACAAGGTGACCAATAGCTCTCGTCTATATCCTTGTGTTAGTTGCTTCAGGCAATGCAGGACATTTTGGTTGGAAAATCAGTTCTGTCCCAGGCAAACTGATTACCTTAAATTGGGGGCTGATCACCTTAAATACTAACTGCATGGTGATGTAAGTTGATATGTGCTCATAAGCATTGGATTGTGCCTGGCACTTAGTAGGCCTGGAAATGACAGTTGTTAATAAGTATTTACCAGAACCAAGCACTGCACCTCATTTTATTTAATTCATGTACAGAGGTAAACATTACTGATTCATTTTTATGGAGAAAGATAAAGAGACGCAAAAAAAAAAAGTCAATGATCTACTCAGGACACAGAAATGAGGGTGCTGGGACTCAAACTCGGGGTCTGCTAAACCCAGAGCCAAACAATTTTCCTTTGCCCAGTGCTGCAGCTACAGAGGCCAAGGATATTTTCAGCAACCAAAACAATTCCAACGGCTCTCATTTTTGTGCTGTTTTCCCAAACTATAAATGTTCCCTTTTAGAAACAGCATTGCAAACTAGTTAGACTGTCGAGATCATTTTGTGAATGTGAAATTTTGAAAGCACTGAATTCCTGGTATAGCGATAAAGTACATTGCATTGAAAATTATCAGCAGAAATTATTTGGGGATTTTTCTTTTATTCTTCCACACAAGGATTCAATTCAACAACAGGGAAAGGCCATTGCTGGCTCCACGAGGAGTTAATTTGCCACACACATATCTGACCTGACGAGATTATCAGGCAGCTATTGGTAGTGATTTCCAGGCAGTGGTTAGATTTCTCTCTGAACATCCTCCCTGCAGGAACACATCGCTGTGTTTCTGGACATTTCACTCCACAGAGCTCGACAGCACCAGTCAAACCATCAAGTCAGTGTGTCCCTTTGGCTGTGTGCTATGGTGCTTGGTTTGAAGATCCATTATTGCTGACAATGTATTCATCTCGCCCACCTCCCATGGTTCTTGCAAACCTGGCCCTGCTGGCACGACCACAGAGGCTTCACAAAATTCAATGACCACTTTAATAACACTGATGGCACCCACTGAACTCTGAATAATGAAGAATTCTCTGCAGGCTTCCAGCTAGGGGCTGTAAATTACTGTTACACGAAGCCAACTGTTCCAGGCATAATCAGGAGGTGCAAAGGGTAAAGATGGCAGTGCTGTTCCGGGCTTCCTAAAGGATGCAGGTCTTTCTCCTTAGGACGAGAGAAGGAAAGTCTGGGCATCCCCCAGGGAACTATACAAAAACAAAATGTAGAGCTCCACTCGAATGGCAAAGTTCCATAGAAAGAACACGACTCTCCCCCAGCTTCCCACTTCTCCTGGAAGAAGCCTGGAATAAACATTTTATAATCCAGGAAGAAGATGTTGCTTGGCGTTATGTTTTCTGAACCAAATCCAAAGTGCAGGCTCTGCCTGTAACATAAATTCAGAAGTTTGGAAGAGGTTCCAAAGTCCTCAGCCTGGGTTATATATGGGTCAACAAGGTCCCCGTGACCTGGTCCTCCTGGTGAACCACAGCCACCTACAAAACTCTTGCGGGCCTCTGCCCAGGAGGGCCAGGCGAGTAGAAGCTCTAGTTCTGCCGGAGGTTTGGTGAGACCTTGCCTGTTCATTGGGAGAGCACCCAAGTCCCAGGAAAAAAGAGGACCAAAATGACAATCTCCCCAAATTCCATATTGTGGTCATGAAACTACTTGAAATCCGGCTTCTGTAAGGAAATTTCTTGACCAATACCCTTTCGCTCCCAATGGTGCTGAGTGCGGTCTCTTTCATGCTGAGCTGAGTCCTGGAACAGTTACAGCTACAGTGCTGTGTCCCTTCACCCCCCTACCCACCTTCGCCCCCCACCAGAGCCTGCTCCACGATCCCTGAGATTCTGGGTCTTCTCACCACTGCTTCACACATTGCTACTCAAACTTTTCCAGCTCTGGATTTCAAACAGCTCAACCCACTCAAAACACTTGATGTTTTGAAGATCCAGCAGCAGAAACCTAATGTTTCAGGACAAAGTTGGTGTGGAGCGTCACACCTTTCATTTAAAACTTCTGGTCAGTTGCCACTTCCGCTTAAGATATCCATGTGCATTTAAATACAAACATAATATCTAAAATTTCACACCGGTTAGAGTCTATTCAACATTTTCCAAATCTCCAAGTGAAAAAGATGCATCGGGAAAAAAAATGCATCATATTCACCTGAAGTCTCCTGCCTCTTCTTTTCATAGGTACATAGTCAAATTAGCGGTCATAATAACAGCAGTTCCAGATTTTATCTCCCTCTGGGTGGCACTGATTGTAAGATGTACTATTAATCTCTGCATCATTCTTCCAGTGGACCTCTGATGCATCTTCTAAGATCCATGTCACTTCTGAAATGCAAAAGAGTTCTCAACATTAATTTTAGAATACATCAAATTTAGAAAAGACTTTTTAAAGGGGGGGGTAAACTAACATATATCCAGCTTATTAGAATCCAGGGACTATGTGAAGTGCTCGTATAGATTATTTCACTGACTTTAGTCCTTACAACAATCTTGGGAAGCCAGTACTGTTTCACTGCAAAACTACAGATGAAGAAAATAAAGTTGTGGAGAGATAAATAGCTTGCAAAAGACCACAGATCTATTATGTAGTAAAGTCAAGATCTGAATCTTCTCATTTTGAATCTGCAAGTTATATACGTAATGCTGGCTTATATGTTCTCTGTTTAGAGAAGCATAAATTGGGTGGCTTCTCAAAAGTGCAAAGTTGACCATGTTGGTTTAATCCCTGTAATTCCAGCACTCTTGAGAGGCTGAGGCAGGAGGATCACAGGATCAAGCACAGTTTGGGCAACTTAGTGAATATATATATATATATTTAGGGTATATATATATACACACTTAGGATATATATATATATATATATACACACACACACATACTTAGGGTATATATATATACATATACATATATATATATATAACTTTCTTAAAGGTCTGGGGAAGTAACTCAGTGTGAAAGCCCTAGTACTGGGGAAAATATACAAAAGGATAAATGAACTGCTACCCAACTGTGGCAAATCTATGCTCTGAATATTGGTCACCACCCAAGGAACAGCGTGGACTGCAGGCGTGGAGATCACGTGCAGATCTTCACCAGAGAAAACCACTCAACGGTCACCAAAAACCCTGAGTCAGGAACGGTCAGGAACACGGCCCAAGATTTCACCACCACCACAATTAAAGAGCGCTCTTCCTTCTGCGTATCCACCACTCCAGCAGTCAGTGCACACAGGGCATATGGATCACTGCCACATCCCAAGGACCCTGCTGGGGAGGAGCTGGGAGCAAAGCCGTATGACAAGCCCAGTGCAGTCCTCGCCTGCATGGAGCCTACAGGCCGGCGAGGTGCATGAACCTGTCCGTTCTCAGGCCTCCACTCCCAAGGCCAGATGGTCTTCCGCTCTCCGCCCTCCTCTTCTTCTCACTGCGTTAACCATGTGCCTGGAAGCAGATGCTCTTCAGGTGGGCGTCACTATCGGTGTCCCCCCAAGCCCCAGAGGGATTCCAGGGGAAGGAAGTACCAGGGAACTTAGTCTGAAGCAGCCCAGACTCCTGTCCACCATGAACCACAAGCGCCAGGTGGAAAGACGGGCTCTTGTTCCTCCTAAGCACCCCAGGAGGGGTGCAGGGCACACAGGGGCAGGGATTTCAGAAGCCTCTCCTGAGGACACCATTCGTTAAGAGTCTAATCCCAAGCCACAGCCTGCGGCCTACTCAGAGCAGCCCCACGCTGTTCCTCCTCCCTCCCTGGGGAGGGCCCCAGTTTCACTGTGCTTGGACCCTTTTTGTGCTGCGATGCCATGGAGAATGTCTCCTTTCCCTCAACTCTGCCCTCCCAGATCCTGTTTAATCTTTGCGACCTGCCTCAAATTCTACCCACGAAGTTTGTCACAGCCCTTACCAGAGCTCTTCAACCAAGGGGGAAGCATGGTAGACTGCAGTGGGAAGTGGTGGGGTAAAGAGTCGGGTAAACGAGCCGGGTCTGGGTGCCCACCTCCCAGACTCCTGCGTCCATAAAGTGGGGTGTCAGATCAGTGACTCCTGTAGCCCCATCCACAGTAACACTTACGGTAACCACCAGTGTTTACACTTGCAAATGTTGTTTTTATGACCTTATTTTTCTGACTCCAAAATGAGTTTTATTGTCCCGTTTACAGACAGGATTCAAACCCTGGGATGGCTCTGGAGTCCTTAACCTTTGTAGCGTGATCCGTCACCAACCTCCAAGAGCTCGGGGCTCTTCCTTTCCCACTGGTAGCCTAAAGGCTGGTTTTATTTCTTCTTCCTCCTCCTTCTTTCCTCTTCTTCTTCTTCCTTTTCTTCTTTGCCTTCTTCTTCCTCTTCCTCTTCTTCATCTTTCTCTTCTCCTTCCTCTTCTTCTCTTTTTCTTCTGTGTCTTCTTCTGTTTTTCTTTTTCTTTCTTCTTTCTCTGTCCTTCCCTCTCCTCCTCCTCTTCTTCTTCTCTCCTTTTTCCTCTCCTTTCCCTTCTTCTTCTTTCTCCTTCTTCTTTAATTAAGAAACAACCAACAGACTTCATATTTATTTAGGTGTCTCAAGGCACTGAATGAATATCCGTGATGAAATCAACAATGACAGTGTTGTTTTGAGTCAGGTGTGGTGGTGAATGTGTGTCATCTCAGTGTTGCATCCAGCAGGGGATCTCTGAGTGACCCTCCTCCTCTCTTCAAGGTCCTTGCCCTCACTCCAGTGAAGAATGGAGAATGGGGCTCTTAATGAAAAATAAGGGAGTTGGACCGGTATAGTGCAAAGAGAAAGTTTATATAGAGTGTGGCAAACACAGAGAAAGCAGAAGAGAAATGATTTTAGCAGCAGAGTGGTGCTACAAGATGGGGGGACCCTGCTTGGGATGCCAGTGAGTACTTCATACTGTTTCATACTAATCAGGGTAAGCTGGTTTCTAAACTACTTGTTTCACTGGTTGGTGGTCGAGGCCAATCAGGGCCTTTGTTTCTTTTTTTTTTTTTTAAGAGAATATAGTCAAACAAAACAAGTCACAATAAAGCTAATCAGAACAGAACAATGAAAGTGATACAGGACTTCAAAACAAGATAATAGAAAATCAACTATAGCTACCACAAAGTCTCTTGTTATCTTCAAAATAGCTGTCCATACCATCAGACATAATAAAATCAAACAAAACAGAACAGAATAAAACCAATCAAAACAGAACATTGAATAAAACAACACAATAAAATGTAACAAAACAAAACAATGAGAACAATATTGGACTTTAAAAACAAGAGAGAAGGAAATCCCCCATATTTTCTGTATTGCATATTGTTATCCTCTTAATAGATGATCAGACCTACAGAGTCAAACAACACAAGCCTTAACCTGTTTTGGTAATTCAGTTGCTATCAACTCAGCCTCTCTTCTGAATCAGCTGATTGCTTGGGGATGGGCGTGTTCTTGTCTCCCAGCTTGCAAGGGCAAATTGGCTTCTTGTTACTCTTCCCAGACCCAGTATGGCTTCCGCCAGCTCACAGGAAGGGCAAATTGGCTTCTTGTTACTCCTCCTGGGCCCCCCGTGGCTCACACAGGCTCACAGGAAGGGAGAATTCAGGGCTTTTGTTTCTGGGAAGGGGATAAAGTCAGCATAAGGAAATACAAACTTTCATAAGGACACAGTAGGGCATACTTTCTCAAGTCCATGATACACAGATAAGTGTGTGACAATCTTATAATCATTAGCCATGGATGAGTGGTACAACTGTCAGCCACAGATACACATGATGAATTTTCAGCATTGGGTTTTGTCCTGTGTTTTTCTCTGTCCCTCTGATCCACCCCCTATACCAGCGCTCTGGGAGGCTGAGGCAAGAGGATCACAAGTCATAGTCCAGCCTGGTTGATTTAGTGAATTAGTGAAAAAATAAATAAATAAGGGTGGGGTAGAGGCTGAGCATGCAGCTCAGTGCAAAGGCCCTAAATTCAATCCCCAATTCCAAAAAGAAAAAATAAAAATGTTAATTTAAACTGTAGCTATAATTAGCTTCAAAAAATGTTAGAGATGTGAAAAGGTGCAAATCCGACTTGCAGTGCTTGCTTTGTTGAGCTACTAGAGAGGGCAAAGGCTCAAACACAGAGTTTATACACAGATTCATTGGATTGGTCAGATCATGTTTTTAAATGATCAACTTCAGCCTAACAACTTGTTTGTGATCCAAGTTACTAGCTTGTTAACATTCACTCAATCTATTAAAAATAATTCATCTATTTGTAAACCTGACTAATACTTTCAACCCATAAAACATGTACCCAGGGAAAAAATACATTTATTACCTATCACTGTTACTCCTTCAAAACTTGAGATCATCTAAGTTCTGAGCAAATGCCTCTTATCATCCCCAATAAATTATTATTATTTTGGACACAGCTTGATGAAAGAGTTAAAACTTCAATACAAACTAGACTGATAAATGCAGCTTATTTAATGCTCAAATTAGAATTCCGAACATTAGAACAAAGTAGTGTCCAAGTATTATTTTCTATGATCCTGGCAAATAACATAAAGCCCTAGATTTTAATAGATGGATTTTTCTTTCACAAACATTGTGGTGATTTACATATCTCTTCAATCCTATATAAGTTAACTGTGAATTTGCAAGTCCTAAGCATCACTTCACATTCCCATCTGCTCTTCTAGTTCTTTGTCTTTCTCTTCTTTGATGAAGAGAAAGTATTCTGTTGTATTCTGAGGAGGAAATGTTCCATTATTTGACTCTGTTGTACATTGGAAATTACAGGCTCACTCTGAATAATATAGCAACAGCCGGGACTTCTGATTTCTGCTATAAATTATCAAGTCTGCCCTTTCTAGCTAGGTGTACATAGCTTTTTTACATGGACAGTAAGCTCAGAAGCAGATATGTTTTATCAGACATGGAAAGCTTTTATAGGCTACCAGCCAAATATCAAGCCACTCAAGATTTCTTCAGAATGAAAGGTTATTTATAAGCTCTCCCTAGTGTAGATTCCCATTTATTACACGATTCAGTTTTAAAGGGTAGTTGATACAGCAAACTCATAAAGAATCATCTAGAATAATATTAAAAGCTTTGTTTCCAAGCCCTTACATTTACCTTCTTCTCTTTTCTCCTCCACATATCAATGCCTTGTTTTCTTTTTCTTAGAACAATAAATACAGGCCTTCCTCAGGGTACTGGTCCCTGAGGGTGACACTGACCTGTAACAATTGCTCAGTGTGGGTACTGATTACATTTTTCTAGGTTAAACCATTAAATTGGCTTCATATTTGGATCACATATAATCTTAAGAGGCTGAAAGCAAACACAGGGAAATAATCTCTAGATAATTACATGTGAGAATAACCTCGGTCCATCAGCAAGAGTGCAGTGAGAAGTCTCATGTTCAATCTGGGATAAGCTTAGTCATTACCACAAGTCATAGATAGTATTTTATAGGGTCATTGAACTCTTCTTCTCTTCTCTTCTCTTCTCTTCTCTTCTCTTCTCTTCTCTTCTCTTCTCTTCTCTTCTTCTCTTCTCTTCTCTTCTCTTCTCTCTTCTCTTCTCTTCTCTTCTCTTCTCTTCTCTTCTCTTCTCTTCTCTACAAACTGCCAAGCAGTCCTGCACATAATGTGGGCACCGACAAATGTTAGAACAGGCAAAAGGATCAACAGAAGAAAGGATGACAAGACGGTTCAGTGGAAGGATGAGATGGGTAGATAAAGGCTTTATTGGATGGGAAAGATGACAAATAAATGGGAACTGGAATTTTATGACCACCGTTTCCTGCTCCTTTAAATAAAATAGTATTTTCTCTGTAAAGTTGGTGATAGAAGTCTAGAAAGTTCCATTAACACTCACCTCCTATGTTTGTCCAGAGCTATCCCATCTGCTCCACACTCCCTTCCAGTTTTCAGCACATCTGTTTCTATTTCTGTGTCGCAGTTTACTTTGTTCTTATTGATCTTTGTTCCTAGCCACACCTTGCCCCCATTTCTGATGCATGTCTTCCAGCCCTGCTCGCCCCATCTGCCCCTTCCATCTTAGTGGGCATGGCCAGCTATCGTGACCTTGGTTTGTACCATCTGTCCTCAACTGATGAGAACTGCTTAGCTGGCTTGAGCAGTAAAACAAGAGCCAGAGTAACTTTGCTTGTTCCCTCTGTCCTTGTCTTTACAATGAAGGATTCTCACGTCGTTGTGTAGTAGATACCTGTCTGCGACCAGGTCCCCAACTTTGGTTGGGATTTAGGCCACATCTGCTTATGGAGGACAGCAACCTCTTGAACTCTAGGAGAAAATATGTAAAAGTAGTTTGCAAATTCCCAATCTTCATATGAAATAACTTACTATTAGGCATCATTAGCTATCTACACAACTCGAAGATATTTGAATGTAAATTCAAAATTTTCATCATCCAGATGGTTGATATTTGAAACAGCCCATTCGTCCCTCAAGTTCCAGGCCCTGATCTGACTAAGTCATGGAACAGTAAGCAGGAAAAGCCAGTGTTTGTCATCTTCTGGGCATCTTTCCTACAAAGCATAAGTAGCCTAACTGCTACAAACAGAAAAGGAAATATACCTAGATTCCTAAACTTATCATATGACAAACTGATTGAGCGATGGGAATCATTTAACTCAAAGAACAAATTACTAGGGGCAGATAAAATAATTATTCTGGTTTTGGCTATATTTCTGTCATACCACTTGCTTCAGAGTGGAAGTACTTTTTATGGTGATTAAAAATATGAAGCATTTTGTGGGCAGCACCTCTGTCCAGGCTTAATTTTTAAAAACAATGTTTACTAAGCAACCCATGTGTGTGAGGTTATTCTTGTGAAGGTAATAACCCAGTGCCCCATAGTTTTGACATTTTGGATTCCCAAACTTAATTCCATAAAGACGTAGGGTATCCTTGTGTGCGAATTAATAACCCAACATTTATGGGACACTCACGAAACTCAAACAGCAAGGTCATCCTTTTCTATCACAGAAGAGGATCGTTGTCTGCTCATGGAAGATACTGAAAGAATTCCACTGTTTTCTCTCCAGCCTAGAGAGAATTTCGCAGCTGTCCTCATCAGGTTCTGGTTCTCCAACCTATCCAGTGAGATAAACTCGAAGAAATGGGCTCCACAGTTACCCTGAGAGTGATATAAAAATTAGTACAATCTGTCCCTGAGGACGCCAGCCTCCCTTCCAAGTGTCAGATGTCCCTGGATACTGATGGCATCAGTGCAGAGTCAAGAAAAGTGGTTCTAAACAGCACTTGGTAGTGGAGGAACTTGGCTTCTTCCTCCTTCCCTTTGTGCCTCCCTGAGTAGGAAGCCCTTGAAAGGGTCCCCCAAATGGGTTCTCTGCATTTACTGTCATCTCAGTTTGCTCACATAACTTGCTTTTAAGGCCTCTAAGGCAGTGTCCAATCCGATCCCTCAGATAACTCAATCGCATCTTAACACAGCCCCCCAATCTCTAGGGCACCAGCCCACATTCCTAGGGGTTCTGCTCTACCTGCTGCATGTGACCTTCGAGGATGTCCCTAGATCAGAATCCTGTGTAGGAGTCTTAGTTTTCACTTCAGGAGGTCAGAAGATATCTTCATGAGTTTACCTAACAGTAGAGTCCCTTAGAGCAAGTTTTGATTTTACCTTCAAAAGAAGACAAACCAAAAACAATAAAACAGAGCCTGTTCTGGCATCATAAAATACACTAGGTCTCCTTTCAGTATGGTTTTAACTCCTCCTGGAATTAGTGAGGTGGAGCCTTCAGCTCCTCGGAGTCCTGATTTATATGCTGCCTTCCTTCCGAGGTAGCTGCAATTCTTATTAGGCTGATTTCTACCCCAAATATCCTTCTACACCTTATCTCCTAACTACCCATTGAGGTATTACTCTTTCCATTGACATGCTGTTAAGATACCTTAACTCTCAGATTTTAGTTAATTATTTTGGGATTTGAGAGAAAAACATACCATCTATGAGCTCAAAAGAAATAACTTACAAGGAGTCCATTGGAACCATCCGTCGTGTCTTGCTCAGACAACTCAGGTGTTTAAGGAAGCATCTTGCTGGTTTTGTGGCTTTTGCCCTTTCCCAGAAAGCTATTTGGTCTCCATTAGAAACTCAGCAAAGACAATTTCCATTAAGTGGACATTAACTCATTGCCCTGGCCTGGCCTAGGCACAGCTAATGACACTACACAGCACACATTAGACTTTGCAAATCGTAACCCATTTTGTAGGTAACTGACCCGTCCAAGAAAAATAAAGAAGTAAGGGTGAGATTTTTATTTTCTATAAATCATGCTTCATTCTAGCTTCCCCTCAATAACAGAGAAGAGTCACTGATGCTATTTGGATGAGTTCATTTAAACATATCAAACTCTTTTCACCAAGATTAATGAGTCAGCGATGTTGGTGGCAAAGCACCTCATCTGAAGACTTTAAGAAGTAATATACAAAGCAGGATTACCGCTGCTCAGTCTTTAACATGACATGCATAAAATCAATATCTCAAGCTCCTTTGGGAGTCACTGCCCAACATGCTGCTGACGAATCGTCATAATGACCTCAGCCAGCCCCTCCCGTCCAGCGGGGAAAGTGGAATTTCTCAGCCTTCAAGAAGAAACTCAAATATGGGCAGTTTGCAGGGCCTGTGGACAGGGTGATGGCTTTCTAGAAGACAAATGTCAGATGTAGAATTTTCCTAGATGCCATGCTATAATCAATCCCATCTGCTCAAGCGGAGAGAGCCAGTCCTACCCACTGGAAAAGCTGAGGAGCAACGAAGCTCAGGCACAGTCAGGAAGGGTCCCCAGCAATGTCTCATGGTCCCAGAGTGCTCCAGCAGCAGGAGTTCTAAGCTGCCCACGAGGACAAGGACCTCAGCATTTCCTCCTCCGGGGGACTCTGGCCTTGTGTCTCACCGGGTGAAAGCAGCCCTGCTGACTGATCTCTCTGAGTTCATGAATAGTTATCACCTCTGATTTTTAACTTTGGAGAAAAATGGATCTTCTGCATGAGAATTTGGAGAATTGAGTTCCCACATTTCCTCCCATTAGTGCTTTGAAATTTGTTCCAATGGAGAATGCTTTAAGGATAATGCAAAGAAGAAATCAATGGCTTAGGACTAATCTAGGTTAGTAGTTTCTACTAGGGTCCGTTTTGCTTCCCAAAGGATGCCTGACAATGCTGAGACACATTTTTAGTCAATTCAGTATGAAAGAGCTGTCCCTGGCCTTCTGCAGAGAGAGGCCAGGGAAGATTCTAAACCCCTTACACAGGACACTGTTCCACAGTGAGGAAGTATCTGTCCCCACCCCCAGTTCAACAGCGCCACTGTCCAAAAGCCCTGCACTAGGATAGTGGCAAAAACATGAGTTTAACCAACAATCACAGTTCAAGTTCAACCACAGATCAAAGCCCTCTCACGCCATGTTGCAAGAGGCAAAGACAAAGAGGTGCCAAGGTGGAATAATAAGAAATCTCTGAAAAAAAGTGTGATGGGGGCCATGTACATGACAACACCACACAAGCCAAGAAGTACATGTGACTTACAGTTGGCCCTGATATTACGATATGATTTGGAAAAGTAAACTCCAAACACAACCGGAAAAAAGAATTGATACCCATACTGATTCCCCTCTTGGGATGCATTGGAGCTGACTTAGGGCCCCCAAGTCCTTGAGGCATTAATTTCTTGAAAAGTTGAAAGAGGGGAAGAGAAGATTTAAGATAAACATCAGCTGTGAATGGTTCTTAAGCCACAGTGGATGGAAGAGAGGTCTTGAAATGTTATTTTTTCATTCATTTTTCTGTCTTTGTATCTCTCCTATGTGAGAAACTTGGCATGCACAGTTGGCGCCTATATTATCCTCTGGCCAATACTTTACCCCAGTTGCCTTAGCAACTGTCAATATTTGTCTGGTATGTCACAGCCCCAGTTGGCTGGTGTCTGGTCCAACACCTACTTGTAAAGTTTGGGAAAGAGAGACACCCGGTGGCCTAACTTAGCTGAGCACCCAAAGCTGTCTCCACTTTATTTTCGCTTGAGTAATTTTTAAATCTGATCCCCTTTAAGAATCAACAGTCCCCACAGTACAACCTATGGAAACAGAGAAGAAATGTGTTCTCGCATTTGCTCAAAAGGCCTGAGAATAAATGCTTTACATTTTGTGGGCCGTATGGTCCCTGCTGAAACTACTCCACTCTGCTGTCAGGGCGCAGGGAAGCATTAGACAATCTGCAAACACGCAAGCCTGGCTGCGTGCTGATAAAATCATATTTATAAAGCAAGTGGCAGGCCAGAGCCAGCCCACAGGCAATAGCCGGCCATCTTCAAGAGATGAGCTAGAATCTCTACGCCCTTCCAACCCGCACTTGTCACTGCCACCTCTACTTCCCCGGGTTTCAAGACAACTGAAGAATCATTACAAAAAGACAGAACACATTCAGTTGTTAGCACTCGTACCAGAAATCAGAGTGCTCTGGGCAGTGCTCTGTGGATACCAAGGTAACCACAATGCACTGGGCGCTGGCTGTGAACTGAATGTTGTGTCCTCCCCAGACTCGAATGATGAAACTCTGATCCCAGATTGTGATATGCGGAGATGGTGCCTTGGAGGTCACTGGATCATGAGGATGGAGCCCTCCTCAACAGGATTTGTGCCCTTCTGAGAAGAGAGCTTTCTTCTTCTCTGTTCTGGCAACTACAATGAAATGTGACTGTCAGAAAGAGCACCTTCACCACACACCACATCTGCCAGCACCTCGAGCTCGGACTTCCTCACTTCTGGGCTGTGAAAAATGGATGTTGTTTAAGCCACACAGTGTCTGGTATTCTGTTATAGCAGCCCAAATGGACAAAATAGTAACATAATATATACATAAAATTCCTCAGAAGTCAAATGACAATAAATGACGTCATCAGAGAACTTCATGGGAAATCAGGACAGGGAATACTGAGTGTAGGAAATGTTGAGTTTGGAAGATAGTTCTAATTCTGTTGCTGCTTTATAATGACAATTACTATTTTTATCACTATGCTTCTAGAATGTTTGGCCATGGTCATCAGTCAAGTCTTTGACCTCAAATTCCAGTTAAAATCAGAAATGAATGGGAAATGTTCAAAATACATTCTGAAGAAAAGGTGAATTTTTAAGTAAACAGGATATAACTTTTTTTCATTATTGTGAGGCCAGTATAAAAGACATGACTGTTATTCCTACCTCCAAAAGAATTCCTAATCGAAGCCAGAGGCCTAATGTCCTTCCAACTCTAAGCTCAAATCTATTCACTTTATCCAGATCAATGGATTATCAGCGCTTCAAAAATTATTCCTGCACCTAGCACTGCAGTAACTCAGTCACCAGACTTTTCTCATTTGCAATAAAAATGAAGCAATCTTTAAATACATATTTAAAAAGTGTCTGTTCCTAACCTCCATCTATGTCACTATGATGTATGTCTCTAGGACTTTCCAACCCTAACACACACACACACACACACACACACACGCTCCTTCCCTGAAGCATTTAGAGAATCCCTCCAAAATAAGCATTCACATGATTGCAAAGCAGCCTCTTCACTACTGACACCACTTGAAAGCCTTCTTTATTTTTTTGAGCTATCTCTGATTTTCCAACTCGTTACTTTACTGTTAAATTGCTTGAGACAGGATTCCGTGGTCATTGTGGATGATTCATTCCAAGTGCTAATGGAATGCCCCAAAGCTGGCCAAGTTTGAAGTGGGCAGAGGTCCTGGGCTGTTAGGAGAGGCGGGGAGAAGGGCCAAAAGTAGAATGCCCTTATTCATTAATTCACCTAGCCAACATTAATGGAGCATTAAATATTAATCCGTTCATTCAACAAAAACTAGAACCCCTGAATTCACTCACATGTTCACTCAACTGGAGCAGTAGAGCTTACAGTTGAAGAGTAAGGACTTTGGGTCAGATACACCTGGGTTTGAGTCCCACTCTGATACCTGTAAGTTTTGGTCTTTACTCTCTCTGGGGCAGTTTCTTCTCCTGTGAAATGAGAACTGCCATGAACCTGTCTCGTGAAGTTGCAATGATACGGGGGAACCCAGATCAAAACACAGAGCTTCGTGCTGCCTAGGTTCCAGGCTCTGGTTTGGTTCTGGTGACGAACATTTCTGTTCCATGTGCTTTGTTGGATTGTGTTAAACTCGCCCCGCAGAGCCAGTCAAAACCAGAGCAGAACAGCCACAGTGGTTGTAGGTGGATTTGAGAATTCAAGTTCTCCAGACAAGTGTCCTTCTGCTCACCCAACCCCTTCACTTACTGGCATCAGAAAGTCATCTCATTCGGCTTTATGCTTGGGTCCCTTCTCCTTGCCTAGAGAACACATTTCCCTGTACTTTTCCAAGATGGTAAAGTTTTATCTGCTTCTTTAGTTCTCTTATTTTTACTGCTTCCAAAACCCAGTTTGAATGTTTGCATATTCATCTCCACCCTGGTTCAGGGCACGAGCTGCACTTGCCTGGATGACTCCCAAGGCTCCCGGACAGAGTTCCCATCTCCTCCCTATCCATGCTCCAGGTTTTCACAAAGCATGTGAAGAGCCCGTTCCTCAGTTTAGCCATCATCCAGCTGCTTCCTGTTGCACTTTTATCAAAACCCAAACTCATTACCTTTGGGTGGGGAAGATGAGCCATGGCTTTCTGAAATCTTCTCTGCTCCCGTAGTGATAGGGTTAGACCAGAGCAGCAGCACGGCCCTGAAATGAGTGGTGCTGTTTTCATCATTCTAATTAGTAATTATTACTTACGAATATAGTTATTTGGTTATTATTGCACGGTTTCTGCGGGACATATCAGAGGCATATTACTTGAGTGGTTCTGGCATGGAAATTTTCCTGAGTTTGCATTCAAGATATGCACAGGGCTGCAGTGATCTGAAAGTTTGATTAGGGCTGAAAGATCTGCAGCACTCACTAGTCAGCTGTGGGAAGAAGGCCTTGGTTCCCTGCTGTCTGATGGCTGCAGAACCTGCTTCCACACTGCAGGGGAGCAAGCTCGCAAACCGACAGATAGCGCCCCCCCCCCAAGCAAGTGACCCCAGCAGGAAAGCAAGCAGGAGGCAGAAGGGAGGCATCAAACCAGATTCACACAGAAGGGGTGGGGACTGCAGCCTTGCTTAGGGGTGTTCTTAACAAGATTCATTCACTTGCTTCACGTCACCACCACTGGGGCTGGTTTTACCATCAGAATGTGAATAGAACTGAGATTTGCTACATCTGCCTCTGTTCTCTGAAAAACAAGTGGCTTGCTTCACACTTTAGATGTCCAGATGCAAAGAAGTGACCAGATCCAGGAAACAGTAAAGCCCAAAGTCCAAAGAACTTTGGGTTTCTGAATCACCATATTGAAGATAGCTTGGCACACACAACCATTTTAGATATCAGCTTGGGTGAGAAATAAAATGCTTTTGGTTTGAGTCTGTATAGCTATGACTCCCTAGAACCTGTGTGAAGCAGCCCTTTCCCTCCTCTCAGATCACTGTCCTCAACCCACCCAGTCCCAGCTACTCCACTGTCCTCTCAGTACATGGGCAACCCGAGGTCTCAGGTCTCTGCTGCTCCTTCCTGACATCTTTTGGGACTTGCTTGCCTTAATTAAGTCCTCTCTACACTAGCTAAATAGAGTCCCACAGTGTACATACCAACCACCTGTCTTACAGTAGTTACCAAAAATTGGAATTTCTTTCTTTCTTTTTTCTTTTTCAATATGTCTTGCACTAATCAGTTAGCTCCTGTTAGCAACAGTCCACATGCTGTAGAGTATTTTTTTATTTTGAAAAGAATAAAACCAAATGAGAAAGAAAACAAAATGAGGTCATTCAAAACAAAAGGATGGATGTAATACATGATTAAAACCACAATACAAGGTGATCTACAATGGGTACTATGATGTCTCTTGTTATCTCCAATAGAACTGTCTACATTATCAGGCATAGTAAAATTGAACATAGCAGTACAGAATACTATTAATAAAAACAAAGCATTGGAGACATTATAGGCTTCAAAAGCAGGTAATAGTCAAATCAGAATGGGTATCCTAGTGAATCTTG
The DNA here is from genome assembly GCA_004027295.1 of Dolichotis patagonum. Taxonomy (NCBI): domain Eukaryota; kingdom Metazoa; phylum Chordata; class Mammalia; order Rodentia; family Caviidae; genus Dolichotis; species Dolichotis patagonum. The sequence goes on from PVJX010015558.1 coordinate 29,526, forward strand.
TCATCTTCAGAGTAGTGCCTATACTCTCAGACTTGATACTATCAAACATAACAGATTCAAATAAAATCAGTCAAGACAAGACAGCGATCTAACAAACAAGATTCAAATAAGATCAGTCATAATAAGACAGTGTAAGTAATACAGGGCTTCAGATTAAGTAAATAGGAAATTAAAGATGGTTAATCATAGTATATCCTGCTATTTTTGGAATAGCTGTCTGTGCCCTCAAATCTAGTACAAGTAGACAAACTGGAACAGAATATAACTAAACTAAACAGAGTGATGAAAACAATATGGGTTTCAAATCATGACACAAGATTAACGATGTCCTTTGCCTTCCCTTTTTAGACAGTTCCTCCCCTTTCACTTTCACAGTGTGCATTGTACATTTTGTATCCCACTAACTCCTTTAGTTTTTAGATTAGGGGTACAACCCACTATTTACCTAAGTGGTTCTGAAACTGTTTACCCCTGAGCTTGATCTTAAGTTGTATTCATTTACCTACAAAAGCCTCAAGGTTTTCCTTCCTTATAGCTGAGTAGTTCTCCACTGCACAAAAGTGTCATTTTTTCACCTTTCCAACCTATCTGCAGCTGCTGGATGAGTTGTCCCTATTTCTTTCCCATTCCCTGTCACATAGAGCATTATTTTCTCATCTTTGACTTTCAGTCCATAAACCCTCTGTCAGGTTAATTATATTTCCTATACAGAGCATTTCAATGGACCCTATCTCCTGATCAATTCTGCCTGTGTTTCTTTTTGTTAGTGTATCAAGACCATCTTTGTTGGAGGTTAGAGCCAATCTTCTCCACCTCATCTCTGCTATGCTATTTTTCTGCTATTGGTTGTCTACTTTTCCCCTTCTTTCCACTGTCTGCCCCATTCATTGAGGCTTCTCTGCCACTGTTCCCAAAAACATGGGAATTTTTTTTTTTGTCTCTCTAGAATGTCCTTCAGTATTTTTTGTAGGGTTGGATTGATGGTCATGAACTCCCCCAGTTCCTCTTTGTCATGGAAGCATTGTGTTTCTCCATTAATTTCTAGAGACAGTTTTACAGGGTACATCAATCTGGGTTGGAGGTTATTTTCTTTCAGGGCTTAGAAAACTTCACTCCAAGCTCTTCTTGATTTGATGATTTGTGTCAAGAAGTCTGTTGTGATTTTGATGGGTTTTCCTTTATAGGTAATCTGTTTCTTTTGTCTGACAGCTTTTAACATTCTGTTCTTCTGTTGAATTTCTGGGATCTTGATTATTACATGTCTGGGTGTAGATCTATTTTGGTTGTAGCTGGCTGGAGTTCTGTATGCCTCATATATCTGAATATCATTTCCTTTTCCTATGCTTGGGAAGTTTTCCTTAATTATTTATTTGTATTTCATTTGTGTTTACCACTGCTTCTTCACTCACATTTTTTATCCTTAAGTTATAGATCCTCTTGTTGTCTTCTAGCCTATGTATTGTTACTTCCTGGTTCCTTATTATTTTTAAGAGATCTTTCTTTTCATGTTCACACATTACAAACCTGTCTTCAAGTTTTGATAGTCTATCTTTAATTTCTTTCAAGCAGTTTTGTCAGCTTTCAATGGAGTTTTTAATTTCCTGGTAATCTCTTTTAATCTGTTTCATGTATTCTAGATTTCTTTTATATTCTTCATCGAAGGTTTGCCTCCTTTTTCTATACTCCTCTGTTCTTCCATCTGTGTCTTCTTGAGAGGTACTTAGCATTAATTTCTTATATCTTGCTTTACTTGTATTAGCATTTCTGTTTTGAGTTCTTCTATAGTGTTGCCAAGATATTTCTTTATGTCAGATGATGTTACTTCTGATACTGCAGGTGTGCTGCCCTCAATAACTTCTGTGTTTACCTCTCCTGGACCAATATTGTTTAGGCTGGAGGCTGGAGACTTCCTTTTGTTTCTTTCTTTTGTCATGTTTCTGGTTTCTTCCAGACAGGTGTATAGTAGAGGTCCCAGGCCCTTTCTGTATTGCTTACGATTGCTTTGAAGTGTGCTGGCTAGGGATTGCTGCCCTCTCCAGTCTGCTGTTGACCACTGAGGTACAAGCAGGGATGGTGCAGGCTGGCCCCTCCCCTCCAAGCCAGTCAACCACCAAGGGTCTTCACCACGGTAGTGTGTGCTGCATGGACAGAACCGGTTTGAGACAGCTTCAGGGGAAACTTAGTCCCTGGCTATTGGATCTAGCACAGAAGTGTGACCTAGTCCAAGCAATTCCCACCAACCTGCTCTGCACCAGGAGTGGCCAACTGAATCCACCATGATTCCGGGTTCAGGCCCGTTCTGCCCAACTCCAAAATGTCACCCAGCCAATCACCCCCTCCCTCAGGAGGACCAAATTCCAAGCACTCACTGCAGGCCAGTGCAGATCTCCACACTGGCTCCATTCTCTGTTGTGATACATCCCCCCACCAAGGTCTTCGGGCTCACCAATCGCCAACTTCACTGTGATTGCGAGTCATTGGACTCCAGGGCACCTAGGACACCGTGGGACTTGCTCCAGTGACAGGACATCTGGCACCGGCCTTCCATCCATGTTTTTCTTTTCTTTTATTTTTTTCTTTTTCTTTTTCCTTAGTTTCTCCCTGGGTCATGACAATCCCTCTGCTTAGTCTGGTCTTCTCCGTGATGTTAAATTCTAGCATCTGAGCTGTTTCTCTCAGAGAGGCTCTTTACCTTGCTACTTGTCAATCTGCCATCTTCCCTTTACTCCTCTGTAGAGCATTTTTCAAAATATTCCCTTACTGTTACATGTTTCATCCTGCTGAAGACAGGGGCCATCATGTAACTTTTCTTGATCATGAAATGTGAATGTAAATGACTTGTACAAAATTTCTGAGAAGAAACTTCAGGTATCATCTGCATGCACCTGCCCCAATTTCTCCTCGGAGTGGGGGAGGGATTACAAGGGAAAAGTCAAGAGTTGCTGGTATGGCTTGTGTCTAGATGTCCCCCAAGCCCTAATGTGGTCATAGGTGGGGCTTTTTGGAGGTGACTGGAGCTCAGGTGTGTGATGCTGGGATTACTAAATCAGTCCAGATTGGTTTGCATAGTTCTAGGTGTGTATCGTGGGAAGGCTCACTCTGAGTGTGGGTAGCACCACCCAAAGGGCAGGTAGCCTGGAGTGAATAAAAGGGAGATGCAGGCTGCTGCTGCCATGGCTTGCTGCATGCTCACTGCTTCACTGCTTTTCTACCTTCCGCCTGCCATGGACTGTTTCTCCCTGGTGATGCTCCTCTGCCACACCACCCTGCCTTACAGCCAGCCAACTATGATCTTAAGCCTCTACCAACTGTCAGCCAAGGCCCTAGGTCCCATAAACCTTTCCTCCTTTAACTTGGGGTGTTGGGTATTTTATCCTAGCAACAAGAAAAGTAACTAACACAATTGCTTTTTTAAAAAGTGGTGAGACAATACCCCAACACCCCATCAACCATTCCAAAGCGACGTTTAGTAGATTCACCATTTGCTTATGTGACTTAGCAATGTGGAGCTCCCTGCTGGAAGTAACTGCTACAGAGCTGGGAAATGAAAGTCCAGGGTAGATGATACTGGTCAGTGAATAACACTCCTGACACCCACTGGGGGGATGGAAAGAAGGAGGAATCCCTGATCCTGGCAAAATTGTTGGAATACAAAGATAACTAAAATAAAATTAGGAAAGTTATTTTGTGTGACTTTAGGCTAGCTTTTGAAATTTCTGTGATTCCAGGGAAGGCAGGGAAAGCCCTAGAACTTAGATGTTTCCCAGGGGAGTGAGGAATTTGGAACCGGTGAGGAGCTCATTTTCCAACAATCCCATCCCCAAGTGCAGACAGAGGAAGACCCTGGGTGTGCGGTTCATTGGCCAAGGCCCTAGGTTCAATACTCAGCTCTGGAAAAGAAAAAAGAAAAACTTGGAAAAGAGGGCTATGGAAAGAGAAGAAAGAAGTGAGGACTCCAAGCACTCATTGGCTCTCACCTTTAACTTATAAATCACTCTGTCAAGAATAAACTGGCTCTGGGCTGAGGATTTAGCTCAGTGGTGTAAGTGCTTACCTGGCAAGCACGAGGTCATGAGTTTGATGCCTGGTACCAAAAGCACTTACCTGGCAAGTGCAAGGTCGTGAGTTCAATCCCTGGTACCAAAAGAAAAAAAAAATTGTGAAACAGTAGACCGGTACCATTGAGAGAATAATGATGTTGGGGAAATGTGCCCAGTTGGAATAGCTTTTTCTCCCCAAAAATAACAAAAAACCTGACAAGTTCTTCATCAAAATTTGGAAGATAGCATAGCTTGAAGTCTAACAAAACTAATACAAATTACTGCTCAGTTACAGTTTCTCTTTGTTCAAGAAATACGTCCAGTGACTGCAACGAATGAGCCATAAGTCTAGGAGTGAACTAGAGGAATATCTGTTCCAACCCTTTTTGTTTTGTAGAGAAGACTCAAAAGCCATGATACCATTCAACAGAAAGACCTGTGACCTTGAGAGAAGAGATGTTACAGTTGGTACACTCCAAGGAATGTGCATGAGCGTAGTTTTTTCAATTCAATGCAACTACAAGTTAACTCACTAATATACACTAACACTTTAGTCACTTAAAAGAAGGAAAACAAAAAATATGCAAGCAAATGATCCATTCCTCTTCTCATGAGTTTTATGATTCATCTTTCATCATTGAAAGAAAAGTTATAACATAATTAGATAGTCAAGATAATAATATTTTAAAATTGAGAAGGCAGAAGGATCTAAATAAGTTTCTATGTTTTATTTATGACCAAGCGTTGAGTTGTTGACTATAACTCACACATATGCATTGTAATACACAGAATGAGACCACAAAGAAAACTATGAAAAGATGCACTAAAAACCATGCTATAAATAGAGGAAAAGGGAGAAAGAGAAGACAGGAAATAAAATAAAGACTTAGACCCTAATAGTTCAATGTAAATGGCCGGAGCACACAAATTAAGAATAAAAGTCACAATGTGTTTACTCAGTTAGGTTTTCAAGGCTCCTAAGCATAGTTTTTCACCTCCTCACAAGCCAGTCCCTCTTCTACTTTTTATAAATGTGATTCCAACCTTCATTGCTCCTTTATGCTGCTTGTCACTGATGTCAAGAAGGTAAAAACTATGGGACAAGTTTCTTTTGCTACAAATTCTGTTCCTCACACAATCCCAAACATACCTTCACCTAGAGTTTGTCTTCAACCTTTATTAAAGGGCAAGATGTTCCTTCTGCTGTTGGTTTCAGGTTTTCCTTACGGGTTTCCCAACCGTACCTTTTCTGTTTAAACCCCCCTGCATCTTTCCCCCCAGCAGTTCCTCCACTGCATGGAAGCACGTGTGAAAGGCTGAGTATTTCACATCATCCCACGGGGCCATGAGGCTACAGACTCCCTTCTTGCTTTTTGTTCACCCCTGGGCTTCTGTCTTGGTTACAGTTCTCACTGCTGAGGCAAAGCACCTTACACCCCAAGTTAAAGGAGGAGAGGCTCATTTTCCTCACAGTTTGTAGAGGTTTCAGTCCATGGTTGGCTGGCTCCAAGGCAGGGCAGCATGGAAGTGGGGCATCATGGAGGAGAAACAGCTCATGGCAAAGCAGGGCAAGCAATGGGCAGCAGCAGCAGCAGCAGCAGCAGCCCTCTTTGTGTCTCTTATGATTTATCCAGGCTACCCACCCTTAGGGAAGTACCACTCGCACACTTAACCCTAGCATCACACTGTGAATACTCCTAGGATGACATCTTTAATCCCAGCATCTCACACCCTACAGCCAGCCAGCCTGGAAAAGTACCACCTGTGACCACAGGGGGCTTTGGGGGGACATCTAGACACAAACCGTAACAGCTTCTTGGAAAATCGTTCCTGATGGCCTCCTCCACCTTACTGTGTGTCTTGCATTTGGTTTCAAGAAACAGAATTCACAAGCAAAAGTTCCCCCAACAAACAGGATCTCACTGATTCCCATCAGAAGCTAAGAGACGCACAAAGTACTTTTGAAGATGTAGGCTCTTCCTTTCCTTTTGCTTGTCATTCTGCAGCTTAATTTTTTTTGTTGTCAAGGGCTTCCCCTATGGCCACCACTGTGGTCCAGGTGGCCACAGCAGCTCTGGGAACAGAATGTCATACAACAACTTCCAAAGACAGGAAGAACAAAAGTAGGGTAGAGGGCTCTTTGTCAAGGTGGCCCTTACGTCCTTTTTATCCAGGGAAAACCTTCCCTAGCAATCTCCTTGTTGTTTACATGGGTCAGATCCAAGTCCTATGGGCTCCTCTTTCAGTGGTGGAGAGCAGGGCAGTATTTTCAGCCTCTACTGGCTGAAGGCATCTCACCTGTACAGAAAAAGAAGGAGCGAGATAAAGCAGTCCACAGAGTGGCCACACTCACCTGTCTCTCATTTTCTCCACCACCACACTCCCCAGACACAGTTCTCTTCAATCTAAAATAATCTAAAGAGCAAGTTAAAAGAGGGGAGAGAAAGGTCAGATAGAGCCTCCCAGGAGCCTATTCATGTGAGCTGAGAATCACCAACTTCCCACACACACACACACACACACACACACACACACCCTGTAAGCCACCAGCTGGTACGGAGGACAGGCTGAGTCGATAGCAACTGAGGTACAAAAAGCAGCTGAATGCTTGCCTTGTTTGCTTGACCCTTACAGCCCTGGGGCCAGCGGTCTGAGCATCTCTAGGGAGAATGACAGTGTGCAATAGAGCAAAAATGGGGGATTTCCTTCTGCCTTTTTTTTGAAGTCAAATATTGTTCCACTGTTCTGTTTTGTTCCAATTGTTGTTTGTTTGTTTGTTTGTTTGTTTTTTACTTTATTCAGTGTTCTGTTTTGATTGGTTTTTTTCTGTTTTGCTTTGGTTTGATTTTGCTATAACTGATGGAATGGACAACTATTATGAAGATAACCAGATACACTATGGCAGCCATTGCTGTTTTTCTATTATCCTGCTTCGAAGTTCTGTGCTGGTTTCACTGCTTTGTTTTGATTAGATTTATTCTGTTTAGCTGTATTGGGTTTTATTATCAATAAAATAAACAAAATAAAATAAAATAACAGAGAAATGACAAGACACCAGGAAGCAGACTTCACCAAGGTAGAAAAGAAATCTGAGGAAGGGTGGGGGATGGTGATCAAGACAAGATATACCTGTGCACTAATTCACCAGGATGATTACAGTTAGTACGAATCACAATCCTGTAGTACACGCAGAAAAATAAAATGAAATTCCCAGCCACCGGTGACTAGCACAGACCATGTACCCTTTTATCCCTTTTCTGCCCAGCGTTCTGTTACGGACCTTTAGCATATTAACCGCTCCTCCCTCTTACAGATTTTCACTGGAATCAGTTACTTCGCCTCGCCCTGATGCTCCCGCGGGGCTGTGTCTCTTTCTCTGACCCTTTGGCCTGGCTTTTCCTCTATTTATGCCTGAGATGTTGCCCAGCCTTTTACGTTCTTGCCTCTGACCCTTCTCTCTTCTTGCCCTCTGTCTGTCTGTCTTACTCTTTTTCAGAACACGGGAGCAATTCTCTCCAAAATGCACAAATGGGTGACACGGGGCTCTGTGTGTGTGTGTGTGTGTGTGTGTGTGTGTGTGTGTGTGTGTGTGTATGTTCAAGGAGTGCACAGACTCCATGAATTCCATCTGACCCAGTCACAGCAGGGCTGCGGTCCGCTGTGCAGATGAGGGTGAGCAGGATTCTGGTCCCTCGCCCTACTTTTCATTAAAAGCACAATTTGTGTTTTCTCTTAAGGTGGTCAGGGACTTAAAAGAGGTTTTCGTTAAACACCCTGACTCTCTGCTCAGACTTGTAAAGGCCCAATACGCGCGTTCTATTGTTCTAACAGTAGAACAAAACTCGATCTAGAGTTTGTGACGTTCTGGGTCACCACCTTCTCGGCACTGCCCACAGGCATCTCAGCCACGTAAGGAGCTGCCCACCAGGCCTGCGTTCACCCAGCCCATCCCATGGCCCTTCAAGACGAAGACACCACAAAAAGACGCTTTCCGCTACTGCCAGGACCCACGCTAGCCAGGGACACACCCCGATCACTGTGGAGCTGCCGGCCCCTTCGTCTTCTCCATTCACCTCCATCTTGCTGCACTGCAGACTCCAAATTCCAAACTGTCAATAAAATCTCTATCAACATGCACCCTAGATGTCCCACAAGGAACTTCTCCCCAAATAAACTTACTGTCTTTACTGGGTGCTCACTGCACTAAACCCTGTGTCCGGCCTCTCCTTCCCTCAGCTTGTCCCACTTGGCTAAGGGATTTTATCCGGGAAGACAGGTCCAAAATATCTTTTTCTCATCCCCAGCACTCCCATCTCCTATGTTCAGCTGGTTACGAAGCCCACTCACGTGTACCGCAGAGGTTTTCTGCCCCCACTCTCTATCTCTGCTGTCATATTCTGGATAAGCTATTCATTACTCCCCTCCTGATGAGGACAGCAGACTTATGCTACTAATGCCCCTTAAGCCTCTCCTCTGTGCCGGCACCAGGGTTCTCTCACAAAAATCAAAATTCAACCGTCTTCAGAGTTAAAATCTATCTGCGATCCTCCACTCCAGCACACGAGCCCGGGAACCCAGCTGCACACCCAGGTCTGGGCATCTCTGACTCCTGGACATTTCGCCTTCCAGAGCCCTAACTGTACCTCGGTCAAGCCCCACCCTCGAAAGACACACCTGGGCTTCCAGCCACCGCCAGGAGCTCCTCAGGGAGCCCTGTCTTTGGCCCCGCCAAGGCCGTGTCCTGAAATGTCCATCTCCTCCTGTCCGCCTGACAAAGATGGAATGGCTTTCCAAAGCAGGAACCAGAGGTCATTTCCTCTGTCCCACACCCTCTGCTCCCCTCTCTTTTTGTTGCACAAATGCTCATCACATCCACCGCAGTGAGCAATCATTTCCACTTACGAATCTAATTCCTGATCATACGCTGGACTCTCTGCAAGGTTCGTGAGTAATTCAGTTTTCTGACTGTCAAACAACAGAGGTCAACATGTTGGTGGGGGAAGCAAAGATTTTAGCTTATACATGCTTTATTTTTTCCAAGAGGGCCCTTTCTTGGCATTGTTTGTTTGTTTGCTTGCTTTTGTTTGTTTGTTTTGTATGGGGAATCAAACTCACAACCTTGCACTTGCCAGGCAGGCTCCATGCTTTATTTTTTAAAGTAGATTTTATTTGTTTAACCAATATTATGCACCTTTTATGAGTCATTGAATGTTATTGAGGAAAAGAAAACTTTTCTTACACATTTTCACGATCAATTTGGACTCCAGAAACACTAGTGTCTGTTTTGGAAAACCCGGAGTATGTTTGCCGAATACCCTCACCAGCCTGGTTTTCGCTCTGGAAATAGCCACTAGGGGGCACCATCGTCACGTATTTCTTTGTACAAGTTCAGTGATTTCGTTTTAGGGCAAAAACTAGTTTCGAACACAAAAAGCTCTTATGTCCACAATTTGATAGCCAGTTCTGATTTTTCAAAGCCAAATAGAATGTAAAGTTCTTACTCTTCATATCCATTCTTCTCACTCAAAAATCTACCCACCAAGAGTCATCCGAGATATTTTCAAAGGAGAAATCAAACTTCCCATTTCCCCCACTGACTCCAGTGAATTCTTCACTGAATGAACACTATGCTCTGGCCTCTAACTGTCTGCAGGCCATTTCGGTAGAAAATGCAGAAGATGGAGAAGTTAGTGGAATGTGAAGATAACAGGAAAAGGAAGATGTGGTTTGTATCTGTTAGTCTGTGCATGGTTTGAGGAGAAATAAGTATATAAATAAATATGATTTTAGACTTCTTTTCATTTCTGTTCTTAGCTTGTGTGTCATGATATCTGTATCTGTATCTATATCTGTATCTGTACGGAAAGACACATTCTACCTTAGCCGTTATGCAAAAGCATATAAAAACCACACGTGGCGTTGTTACTCACCTGTCAGAATGACTCATAAAAACTAGAGACAATCCCAGACGCTGGAGAAAACACAGAGGAACTAGATTGCCCATACGTTGCTGTAGCATGTATGGGTAAACTGTGAGACGTAAAGTAGTATAGCAGTTCTGAAAAATAATGTGGAGGATTTTTTAAAAGTTAAACATACAACAAACATACAACCAGTAATTTCAACCCTCCCCTTTACCCCCAAAGAAATAAAACTGTTTCATGCAGCCCAGAGGTAGCAAACCTACGGCGTGCGTGCCTCAGTGGATGTCTGCATTCCTGAAAGCTCTCAGCAGTTCCGGGAACTGACACAGAGCTTGCACACGACTCTTTAGCCATGGTCACAACCGGAAACAACACAGATGTCTTTTAACAAATAAGCAGTTAGTAGACTGCGCTGCGTCTGTACTGGAATAAGGGTCCCTTGTCTCTACAAACTGTCACCACGTGCGATTCACATATGGGATTAAGGGTGGGCCAGGAAGCCATGAAAACTCTCAGCACTGCTACCCGCCAGGAAGCATGGCCACCGCTTAAGTTGAGCACTCCCAGCGCCAAGGAAAAGACGAAGCACCTGGAACGCGCATCCGTCACCCCTGGTAGAGTTTGTGCAGCAGCACAGTGTTGGAAAAGATTCTGGTAGAGTTTTTTTAAAGGTAAATATATAATTACCTTATGACCCAGCAATACGTTCCAGATATTTACCCAAGATAAATGAAACCACGTGCCCGCAAAGGCTTGCGTGAGAAAGGGTATGGAAGTATTTGCTAGGGCAGCCAGGCCGGGACACAGTTCTAATGTCCAGCGGCAAGTGCACGGGTGAGTAAGTGGCTCTGTGTTTACTCGGAGAACACTACGAAAAGTAACTAAGCAAAATGGCGCGGTTGTTCTTTAGGATGTGGTGATGGCTTCATGACTCTGCCTTCTTCAAGACCCTGCAAAGTAAATTTTACTTCACACAAACTTTTAAAACTCAGTGAGAATGGTGGGGAGAAACAAAGGTGGAATATTGACTTAAAATTGGATATAATTTTATTAGAAATGAGTGCATAACCCAACCAGGAATAGGTGACGAGAAGTAATCTGACTTAAATATCTGTTTAGAAAAAAATGCATTTTGACAATATGTATAAGATTAAAAATAAAAGCTGTAAGCAAACACATACACTAGTTGGAAATTTTATTTTTAGAGTATTATGATTCAGAATTACTATTCTGAAACTACTTCCAGAATGAGTACAATTTGATAAAAAGTGGTAGATCATGAGAACCGAGCCTCTTGCAAATACACAAAGGAGAGATGTTAGAATTGACAGTGTAGTGCTATGGTTACTGGTGTGTGTGTGTGTGTGTGTACTAGAATCTGCATTTCTACAGACAGACAGATGTGTCTCTGTACACAGATAGATACATAATGTGTACACGTGTTAGAGAAAGATAGGCAGATAGAGATAGATGATAGATAGGTGATAGATGATAAATTAGTAGGTAGACGATAGATAGAATTTTCTAGCTCTGTTTTCCAGTGTAGCCTCGAGTGTATAACACCCCCATAGCCACAAACCCATTCAGCACCCAGATTTGTGTCTCTAAATATCATTTCCCACAACAGAGTTGTGGGAAACTTAAACAGTGAAAATATAATCGTAAACTTGAGGCTGAAGCATAGTGTAGTTAACTCCAAAGAATAAGAAAGTGATAAAATATATTAAAAAATGAAAAGAGGAGGTCACCTGGAAGAGCCCCCAACAGTTAAAGCAGGAGCACATTGAGGGATCCCATCAATAATGATCATTTGGCCCCTAACCCAAAGAATAAAATATAGATAACCATGAATCAACTCTTTTGTAAACAAATTAATAAGTAGAAGAGAAAGGAAAACCCTCACAGAGGAATTCTAATTCATAAGTGAAGCAGAAATGAGAAAGTAGAAAGTAATCATCAGAACACAAAGGAATTGTAGCAGGAAGCAAACCTCACTGGCTAGAAGTCGGCGGACAGAGTTCCAAGGAGAAGCCACTGTCTACATGGCCCCAGACTATCTCCGAGGAAATATCTATTAAGCACTGTAGTAAGTTTAACACACTTCCCAAAAAACTCTTTTTATATCTCTCCTTCCAGAAACAGAGGAATTCTCCTTACCTGGATTAGAGGTTGGACCTAAGGACTCGATACTAAAGTGGAACACAAAAATGGAGAAGCCAATGATTCACAGTGTAGAAACCCGACAAGTGCCCTCAAGGAAGGTGGTGGACCCGGGCACATCGATGGCATTCCCCTCCGATATTGTGTCACCTCCCGCATGACATTCTTGCCCCGAATTTACACCTTCACTCCAGTCTGACAGAACAAACTGACAGGCAGGCTACAAAGGACACTTGGAAAGTGTCATGGTCATGAAAGCTTAAGAAGGCCCTGGAGGCCCTCGTGGACAGAGGGACCAGAAGAGATAACTACAACACAGTGTCACAGCTTGGGCCCTCGAACAAGGAAAACAAACAAAAGATCGTTAGTGAAGGAAAATGGAGAAACGCAAATAAAGTTTATAGTTTAGTTAATGATATTTTATCAGTGTTTAACTCATTTTGATCCCTGCACTGTGGTTATGAAAGACATTAAATTAAGAGATCTGGGTATAATTTATTTTGCATCCATTCAGTGAGCCTGTTATATCAAAATAAAATAAATATTAGTTATGTAAACTTGTAAGTAAGTAGATTATACACTAGAATAAAAGAATGATAACAAACTACTGACAGACACAAAACAGGCATGGAACTCTAAAATTATGCTGAATATAAGACCCCAGACCCCAAAAGTCACTCATGCTGCCAAACTGGATTTACAAGGCCTTCTACA
>PVJX010015559.1:0-42243 GCA_004027295.1 Dolichotis patagonum
ATGTGATAAAAGGAAAACACTATACCATGGTCATGAACTTCGAATCGCAGCTCCCTCCATTAGTAGAGTACCTGTTTTAAACCATCATTCTCAACTCTGGTTGCACAAAACCATAGAGGGATTATGTTATGATTTATGCCAGTGTCCCCCAAGCCTCATACAATTATGTGTTTGTCGTCATACCACAGTGATATATGTGTACCCATGTTTATAGCAGCACAATTTGTAATAGCCAGATCTTGGAAACAACCTAAGTGCCTATCAACTGAGGAATGAATAAAAAAGTTGTGGTATTTTTATACAATGGAGTACTACTCAGCTATAAAGAATGATCACATTGAGATATTTATAAATAAATGGACACGACTTGAGACCATACTCATAAGCAAAATAAATCAGACTCACATGTGTAAATACCGTATAGTCTCCCTAGTATGAGAGTTGGTAAGAGTATATAAGATTTTATAGTCATCATGATTCCCCATTTCATTGCTTTGAAGACTTTCAATGTTTTTTATTCATCAGTTGGGATGGTTTTAATCTGTTTTGTTTGAGTTTATTATGCATGATGGTATGAACAGCTATTTTGAAGAAAACAAAACATTATGGCAGCCATTGCTAATTTAATATCGTCTTTCTTAGAAGTCCTACCATGTTTCTACTCTGCTATTACCATCGGTTCTATCATGTTGTATCTTATTGGGATTTTAATATATGTGATAGTATAAACAAATCTTTTTATTCAAAATGAGATATTATAGTAGCCATTGATCAAAGTTATTCAGTTCAGAATGTCCTGTAATTCTTTCATTCTCTTGAACAGTTTTATACTATTGTGTTATGTTTGATATTATTGTATCTGAAACTATGCTCAACTATAGCAGAGAAAGAGATATTTTGACAGCTACTGTTAATGTCCGGTTGTCTTGTTGTAAAGTGTTGTGCTGCTTGTGTTGTTTTGTTTTGATCTGCTTTGTTCTGCCCTCTTTTGTTTTATTCTCTTTAAAATAAAAAAAGTAATAATAACTGTAAGAGTAATAAAACCCAAAATGCATAATTGCTACTGTAAAAGAGAGTCTCAGCAAAAGAAAGTGCTCTAAAGGGTGTAACTGCATGTATGTTTAAGTATGGAAGATAGATGACCATACTACTGTTTTTGTGAGATTGTTGAGCAGAACTGTTAATAGTCTCACTGTTTGAATGTCTACTTTTTATGCTTTAATCTTGTAACTTAAACAACTATTTCCAAGATGACATTATGTAACTTATCAACTAGTGATTTCTTAGTGGTTTTTTTTTTGTTGTTCTTTTCTTTTTTTCCTTTGGAATTCTGTATTGTTGCTACCCTTTTTTCTGTTTTTGTTTAGTTGTTATTTTTTTTCTTTCTAAATAAAATTTTTAAAAAATTATGCATTTGTGATTGGTTCATTGTCCAGTGCTTGGACTGGTGGTGTGAGTGCTACACCTGCCTAGGGGTGGAGCTAGGATATGATGTAATGGCAGGAAGAAGGTGTCTCTCTCTCTTGCTGGTTTCCACCTTGCTGTTTGCAGCTGCCATGAACTGTGGCCCCGCCATGCCACCCAGCCTTGGAGCCAACTGAGTATGGACTGAAAACTCCAAAAACTGTAAGAAATAAACCTTTCCTTTCCCAACTTTGGGCATCAGCTAGTGTGTCTCAGTGACGAGTAAAAAGTAACTGAGAAAGAATTTGGTATTGAGAATGGGGTCATTGCTGTGACTAAGCCTGATCATGTGGTTCAAGAACCTTTGGAAATGGCTTGTGGGAGGAGTTTGGAAAGGTTCAAAGATATTGCCTGAATACATAGAGCTGGAACAGCTTAGGCTACTTTGCATGGGAGATTCTGGTCAGTGCTCAGGAGACCAGAAGGCTGATAGAAAGCCTGCCAGTAAAGACCAGTCTCAAGAGGTTTCTTCTGCACTGGTTGCTGGACTCCAGTTGATATATGTTATGGCTTGGCAGAAAGTTTGTCTGCATTTTACTCATGTCCAGAGACTTTACCTGAGACTAAGATTAAGGGTGATGGATTGATTAATCTGGTAGAAGAAATGTCTAGGCAGTTGAATATTGAGGCTGTGGCATGACTACTGTTGGGGGCTTTTAGCCAGATATATGTTGCAAATAAAGAGCAAAGAGCCCAGCAGGGTAACTTAAAACACTGTGAGTTTGGTCATAAGGAAAACTCTAGTAAGGCTGTGGATACAGCTGTAAAGATAGAGCTGAGACTTTGATTGCTGAGAAGGAACAGAGAAATAAAAAAGATGGCCAGGAGGTATCCCAGGAAGCAGTGGATCTCCATCCTTTGCAGCCTCAAAACTACAAAAGTGAAAGACTTTGCTCAGAGGACAAAGCTGCAGAGCACCATGTTCCATCATGTGGTGGAGGCCACATGATGTTCCAAAATGGCAGCAGCCATAGGAGGTCCCAAAATGGTGGCAGCCATGTAAGGTTCCAAAATGGTGGAAGCCACACCAGGTTCCAGAATGGAGGTGACATAGAGAAGCTCTTTCTTACAAGCAGGTTCACAGAGCACAGGGATCCAGGCACTTGAGCCCTACAGCTAAGAGAGAGAAAAGCCTGGCTACTGCTCCAGCTGGTAGCAAACCTTGGCGACATCCACATGGTGCCAATTTTAGGTGCAAGGAAAATGCACAAATTCTGAGGGTAAGACGGCTTCCACCCCAATTGCAAAAGGCCTAGCAGGCCAAGCAGTGTGCCCCTGAGAAGGCAGTATGTAAAGATGTAAGGGTGAAGCCAAAGGTGCAGTGGAGACCCCAGAAGTTTAGGAAAGTCAGGAATGTGGATCATTCAAGGAAAGCTGAAAAAACTGAGCAGAGAGGGCTTAAGAGAGAAGCTGCAGGAGTTAAAACTCCTGGAAGCACCTGGAAGGCCACCCAAGCCTTTTGGAGCTTGCAGCCAGATTGCTTCAGAGGCTGAGCATGGAACTCTAGGACTTAATGTTCACCCTGCTGGATGTTAGACTTGATTTGTTTCCATTGCTTTGTATTCCCCTGTTTGTAACTTTTGGAATGGTAATGTTTATCTTGTGCCTTTGCATTTCAGAAATGTTTAAGCTTGTTTCATTTGTACAGGGGTTTACAGTTCAGAGTTTGCCATAGATCTTGGAGGAGACTAGGGACTTGGACTTTTTGGCAATGCTGAAACTGTTAGGACTTTGGTAACTCTTGGAGATGGACTAAATGTCTTTTGTATAAAGGATGTGGGGGCCAAGGATCGAATGTCATGGTTTATGTCAGTGGCCCCCAAGCCTCATGCAATTACGCATTTGTGATTGGCTCACTGTCCAGCGCTTGGATTGATGAGTGCTACACCCGCATAGGGGTGGAGCTAGGATATGATGTAATGGCAAGAAGAAGGTGTGTCTCTCTTTCTTGCCGGTTTCCGCCTTGTTGTTTGCAGCTTCCATGAACTATGGCCTGCCATGCTACCCTGCCTTGCAGCCAACAGAGTATGGATTGAAACCTCCAAGAACTGCAAGAAATAAACTTTTCCTTCTCTAATTTTGGGTGTTGGATATTTTGTGCCAAAATGAGTAAAAAGTAACTGAGACAGATTACCTCTTATTATGACCCCACTGCAAACAAATTTTATCTGAGTCATATGATTGGGACTCTTAGCAATCTTGTGTTATCAGTTGATTTTCATATATGTGTTCCATCAACAATGACTGTAGAAATTCAGTCCCTGTCCACCAGGCCTTTTGTGTAAGGAAGAGAACTGGGTGCATTTGATGCTGAGTTAGTTTCAAAAAAGACACAAAGAATACTGTTTCCTCAGAGCAATCCTTTGTTCTCTTGTCCTCTTGTGTGCTCAAATTCATTAGCATACTATCTCTCCTTCCTGCTTCTCACTGTCATAAATGATGCTTTCTACCCTCTTCAATGGCTTAACACTATGAATCAGTTAAAGGGAGCTTATCTTGTAACATAAATGTGCTTTTACTTCTAGAATTAAGATTTCTCCTTTTGACCCAGACATGTTAGCTAATGATTGTGACACGAGGAGCTTGTCATTGATAGAGTTTATAAGATTTCAAATGGGTTTAATCATAATATAACTAGGTACTAAATTTTCACTAATTATTTTTCTTATTGTGGTAAGAGCATGTAACATAAGATCTATCTTTTTAACAAATTTTAAATATATTGTTGAATATAGATACAATGTGGAGCAACAGATTTCTAAAGCTTACACATCTTACTTAACTGAAACTTTGTGCTTGCTGATTATAACTTCTCATTCCTCCCTTCCAACTCTCCAAAACTACCACCTCAGTCTTAGATTTTATGAATATAACTATTTTACACACCTTATATAAGTGAAATCATGAAATATTTGTCTTTCTATAATGGGACTATTTCATTTACTGTAATGCCCGCTAGTTCCACTTATGCTTTGACAAATAGCAAGATTTTCTCCTTTGTAAAGAATATAAAAATATTCTTGTGTGTGCACATGTGTGTGTACGTCTGCATGTGCATATTTTAATCCAGTCACTCATCAGTGAACCCTGTTGCTTCCACATCTTGAGTACTGTGAACTGTGCTAGCCATGAATATGAGAGCACAGATACCATCATGAGGTAGTGATTTCATTTCCTTTGAATATATAACTACAAGGACTGTTAGCTCTGGTCATACACATGATGATTAAAATGCTTTCTACTTATTTTTATTTCTACCCATACCAATTTATTGTGAATTTATAATAGGTTTTAATATTTGTTGATGAAGAATATGCTTAATTAATCTCTTATTCAAGGTACCTTAGGTCTCTTACTTGCTTTACTCATTGCTAGGACTAAATACTTAACACCCAAAGTTAAAAGGTTTATTTAACTCATAGTGTGTAGAGTTTCAGTCTATGCTCAGCTGGTTCCAAGGCGGTGAGACATGGCAGAAAGTCATGGCAGAGAAGTATCAAGGAGGAAAAACCATTTATGAGTGGCAGACAGAAGGTAGGAAGACAACAAGAAGCAATAGCCACAGCTGCAGAAGCAGAAGCTGGCCTGCATTTCCTCTCTTCCTTTATATTTCATTCTGGTTGTAACCCTATTAATCGGTGCCACTGACATCCAGGGTGGGGCTGTTATTAGCCACACACTTAATCCCAGAATCACATTTTAAATCACAGGATCAGACTCTCAATCTACATTCACAAACCCTAATCCAGTCACCATCAAAATTCATCATCTGTGATCATCTATGATCATATAAGGGTTTGGGTGGACATCTTGATACAAGCCATAACATATTATCCCTGGCCTTCCAAAGACTCATCCACATCCCTTCATGCAAATAACAGTTAGTCTATTTATAAGAGTTGCCATAGTTTTGACAGTTTCAGCACTGCTAAAAAGTCTAAATTCAAACTCTCCACTGAGATTTAAGGTAAATTCTGAACTGCGAGCTCTTTATACAAATGAAAAGAAAGTTAGGTGCTTCCAACATACAACGGCACATGATAAACATCCCCATTCAAAGTAGGGAGAAGGAAAGGAATTGGTCAAAACAAGTCCAAAATTCATCAGGGCAAACATTAAGCCCCATAGTTCCATACCCAGTATCCATGGAAATATGTGGCAAAATGTGAACTCTAAAGAACTTGAATGGCTCTCCCCGTATGGCACTGTGGGTGGTGGCAGCTCTCATGGTAGCTCTCTTGGACTTGCTTTGCTCATTCTCTACAGCTCTCCTCAATTCCTTGTAGCTCCCCTCAGAGGATCTGGTTCTGGGTTTCTCCATCCTTCTAGCATCTCCACTGCACCATCAGCTTCCCACTTGCAGCTTTACACACTACCCTCTCAGGAGCACACTGCTTGACCTTTCAAATCTTTTCTGAAATAGGGAAGTCTTCCTGGCCCCACAACACTTTTATTCTGCATGCACCTAAAGCCAGCACCATGTGGATGATGCCCAAATCTGCTGGTAGCTGGAGTAGAAGCCAGGTTTCCTTCTTTCTTGGCCTGTGGATCAAGTGTCAGGATTGCCAAGTACTATGAGCCCAATCCCTAGGAAAAAAATTCCTTGGGTCATCACCATTCTGGAACTTGGTGCTCTGTGGTTCTCTCAAAGCAAAGTTTTTCAACTTTCAACTCTGGGGCTACAAAGGTGGGGGGGTCCTGCTGGTTCTTGTGATGCCCTCAAGCTCCCTTTTCTATTGTACTATTCCTTCTCAGCAATAAGGTTCTCCTCTGCTCTATCTTTACAGTCTGAAACTTTACTGGGGCTTCCTTCTTGACTAACATCAAAATATTTTAAATCATTCTGATTGGCTCTTTGCTCTTGATTCTCAACATGGGTTTGGTTAAAGCCTCCAACAGTAGCCATGCCACCACCTTAACATGATACTTCCTTGAATTTTTTTCTACCAGATTAATTAGTCCACTGCCTGAAATCTGAGTCTCAGGAAAGTCTCTGCATAAGAGCAAAATGCAGACAAATTTTCTACCAAATCATAACACATGTAGTCTGAAGTCCAGCAACTTGTGAAGTCCTTATTCCTAACTGAAGTATCCTGAGCCAGGGTCTTAACAAGATGCTTTCTATCGGCATTCTGGTCTTCTGAGATCTCACCAGAATATTCCAACAAGTTCAGCCCACAGCATTCCAGGACTGCTTTTTCAGCCGGGATATCCAAACCTTTTCAAACTCTTTCTATAAGTCAGTTCCAAAGCCTTCTGAACTACATGGTCAGGTAGTCATAGCAATGAGTCCATTGCTGTGGACTCAAAATTGGTTTTAGTTACTTTTCTTCTTGCTGAAACTAAATAATAGACACCCAAAGTTAAAGGAGAAAAGGTTTATTTAAGCTCATAGTGTGTGGAGGCCATACAACAGTTCATAGTTGGCCAACTTCAAGACAGAGTAGCATGACAAAGGGGCATTACAGAGGAGAAACAGTTCATGGCAAAACAGGCAAGAGACAGTGAAGCATCAGGCACCTGCAAGCAGCAAACACCAAACAGCAAACCTGCTTTCCTTCTTTCTCTTTATATTGCCTGCAGGCTGTAAGCCTATTGATTGGTATCATATACACCCCAGGAGTTGGTTCTGTCATTTATCCACACCAAGAACTATGCTAAACAAATTGGTGAACTAATCCACACACCCCAATCCCAATATCACACTATTAATCCACATTGACAGATCTCAGATCTGACATCTTCCAAAAGAACTCCAACTATGAGCATGTGAGGATTTGTGGGGACATCTAGATAAAAGCCATAGCAATAGGTTATTCTTATGCATGTATTATTCTGTTTGAACTTAATAATTAATTAGTGAAGTTTAAAAAATTTTGATGACATTTGTGGTTTGAATCTTGTTAAACTTGTAGATTAGTTTACCATTCTTTTATCAATTTGTTTCTACCCAACAATTCAATACTTTCATCTATATTCTTTCTGGGAGAGTTAACTTTTACATAGGTAATATGGATTTATGGTGTAGTAGATATTTTATATTTTTTTCCTAATTTAAATAATTTTTATATTTTCCATTTCATATTATTTTTGCATTATATTTATATTTTCCAATTTATAATTATATTTTCCAATTTACTATTTTGAAAAATAGAAAGCTAACTATTTTTTAAAATTTGTATCTCAATTGTATATATTTTTTCTCAATGTCATGGAAATGTAGGCTTTCTATCATATTTTCTTTAAAAGCATTTTCTTTTAAATGAAGAATATATGTCAAATTTTGTTAAATTCCCTTTCAGCATTTGTTTAGGAACTGTATTGCTCAGTATTGTACCTACAAGCTATGTGTAGCTATGGAGCAACTTCAAGTAGATAGCATAAATTGATATTTCCTCTAAGAGTAAAATAATGCTGGATTTCAAAGACTTAATTAAAAAAAAACTAACCATAAATGTAAAGTGCATTGTCCACTAGTTCACCCATATTCTAGTAATTTGAAATTTTTAATTATCAAGTATTTAATTTAATTCTTTATGAAAGAATTATGATTTTTTTTCAATTTGCCCAAACATATGATCCCTTGCAAAAATTGGTATAAAATGGTTTTCTTTAGTTACTGGATTGCCAACTGGAATAAGCCAAGCCTATAGCTTAGCTATGTGACCTGTTGCAATAAAGCTACACTGTGATTTAAAATGAAGGATTAATGATGTTTTAAAAGTGATTGTGTAATTGGCTTTTAATTATATGATTTAAAAGGATTGGGATAGTTTTGTTTGCTCTAATCAGAAAAATGTAGCTACTGTAGATAAGCTTGTGTCATTTCCCACCAAATCCAGGACAGCCTTTGTGAGACCGGACCGTGTAGCCCCTATCCGCTAGGTCATACCAACTTACCCCACGGTATGGCAAGTCTGGGAGCCACCTTAGCAGGGCAGCCACAGAAGTCAGGCTCTGGCCCCGTGTGCACTGCAGCTCACTGGAGTCTCCTGGGCTGAGTGCTGCCTTACTTTAAGTGAGCCATCTTTCAGAGGCAACGGCTTCGACTTGTTCCTCCCCAAGATGTTCCAGAATTACACAAAGCAGCATGTCTTGTACCTTTATCATCACTTTGTGATCTCAGATCAAATGTAAAATTCTATTCAGCAAATAAATAAACAACATAATTTATTCTCCTCTAGAATTAGAAAGTTAATATTTAGTCACACTAGTATGCCAGTTTGATCATTAATTTCCTTTCTTAATGTTCCTCAGAAATGCCATCTTTTTGTAAGGACCAACAGAAATACAAATGGAGAAGTAAAAGAGAATTTGTGTGCAGTGGACATCACTATAAACTCTGCTGGAAATTTTCTGTCCTCCAGTGAACTAGAAAGAAGTAGATAAGCATTCAAGAGTACACGTGTTGAAGCCGGGTGTGGTGACACACATTTGTGGTGCCAGCCCTCAGGAGAGGGAGGCAGGATGATTGTTTTGAATTTGAGAACAGCCTGGGCTACATAGTGATTTCAACGCTTGCCTGAACTTCACAGAGAGAGCTTGTCTCAAAAACCCAAAGCAAGAATAAATGAGTGTATATGTTAAATATTACAGAAATAGCTAGTAGAAAAATCTAAGGAGTGGCATCAAAAAGAAACTCTAGAAAGACTTTAGAAGTACAGGCATTGTAACTCTTTCCCATAAAACAGAACAACTTCAGCTGGGTACACTGGCACAAGTTTATAATCCCACCATTTTCCCAGTAGGATCATAAGTTCTTCCCTAACTTGGGCAATTTAAGATAAGTAAGACTTATCTCAAAAAAAAATCAGAAGAAGAAGAAAAGGAAGAAGAAGAAGGAGGAGGAGAAAGAGGAGGAGGAGGAAGAGGAGGAGGAGGAAGAGAAGGAAAGGAAGAAAGGAAGGAAGGAAGGAAAGGAAGGAAGATATTGGGTTCAATCTACAGTTACTGCCCTCGTCCAAACAGAGCAATTCCCTCAGACTTATCATCCCCTGGTACCATGTTTCTCTATCCAGGTTCCACTTTAGCCTTGTCTGGTATCTTAGTTACTTCTCTCATTGCTAGGATGAAATATCTTACACTTAAACTTAAAGGGAGAAAAGTTTATTTAATTCAGTGTTTGTAGGTGTTTCAGTCCATAATTCCCTGGGGCCAAGGCATGGTGGCACATGGCAGACAGGCACTGCACAGGAGAAACAGTTCATGGTGATATAACAAAGCAACAAGGAGGTGACCACAACTCTTTCTATCTTTGATATCTTATCCAGGCAACTTAGGGCAGGCAGCAGTTGCTCCCTTATCCTAGTGCCCTTGATTCTAGCTTTGCACCATGAGTCAATTCCAGCTCACATCCTCTGGAGCCAGCCACCTCTGAAAAACCCCCACCTATGATTGCATGAGGCTTTGACTGGGTAAGGAGGAGGTGGGCACTTGGACAGGAGCCCTAACACTGGGGCAGTCTTCAAAGTGGAGGACAAGGGGATGGAAGAGAGGGAACAGGAATGAAAAAAGAAATTTGTGTGTTATGTACATATACCAACTCCACATAAATAATGTAAACATTATGTACTGTAAATATATACAGGAAACAAGGAAAGAGATCATGTGATGGGGAGGGAGGAAAAGGGAAAGAGATGAAGAAGGAATTAAGATATGTTTTTGTAAGTTTCAACATTTGCATTGAAAATGTACAAAAAAACCCCAAAAAACAAAGAAAAACAAGAAAGTAATCAAGAAATGGGTAGAAGGGGTAAGGAGAAAAGGGAAAATGGGATTGGAAAAAGGGAATCGAGATGTGTTATGCACAAACACCAACTCTCCACAAGGAATGTAAACATTACCGCTACAAGTTTGAAGCATGCACTAATCAAAAAAGAAAACTCATGCTCAGATTCCACCCTTGCCAAGACCAAATAACCAAGTCTCTAAAGTTCATGTGAATATTGATATTTGTAACAGTTTCCCGGGTAATTGTGAAACAACAGAAAACATGAAAACAATGAAAGAAAGAACACCATAAAAGGAAACACAATGAAAGAAACAATGAAAGAAAGAACACAATAAAAGGAAACATCTAATAGGGTAGTTGTTACATAAAATACTTCCTTGCTTTTACCTTTTCTCTTTTCTTGAATTTTGCTGCATACAGTGTGTGTGTATGTATGCTCTTCTCCTTTCTTTTTCTTTGCATTCTTACTTCTCTCACACAATCGGGCCATTCTTGGTTTTTCTGTTGGATTCTCTTTACTTTTAGCAGTCTAGAGAAAACTGTAAGCCTGTGGAGCTGTGTGGGGATTTTTCATGCTGACTCCAGATTTCAGAATGGTAAAAAGAGACAGAGAACTAGTCACATGGCAAAGAAAGGGATTCTGATTCCCCAACTTGGCCCAAAGCCCACAGGTGGTCTGCAAGGTGACACTGCTTTTTTCAAACACAGTAGTAAAGGGCTCCCAAACTGTCAGTTTCCCTCTATCCCTAGAAAGCAAACCATTTACTATTCCGTGCACAAGATTCCTTCAAGGAGGTATTTTCTAATGTTGACGGAGCAGTGTAAAATACAGGAGGGACAGGTGTGTCTAAGACCTGTCTAACTATAATTCTGTAAAGAGAAAATGTTATATAAACTACAAGAAAGTATTCTTTGCTGGCATAAACGCAGAGCGGACTATCAGTAGATCTGAGCTTTGGCCTCTACCACATTGTTTTTTGGTCGTACCATCTGGGTGAGTTTCTTGGCTTCCCATGTCTTGTTTTCTCATCTGATACCATATTAAACCAGTGTTTTCAGAATTTGCTTACATATTCTCAAACTCTTTCCATCACAAAACTGTGCTCCAAATATGAATATGTTATGCAGATAAAAGCAGACTTATCCTGGTGGAAAGAATGGGTAACCTGATATTTGGTCATTCTCTATTCTATTTTCTGTCATTATTGTAAGGAAACTACACTGGGTCTCCCTGAATTAAGGGTGAAAATTGCCTTGGATACATTCTCCTTCCATCTAAAGTTCTTTAATTTTTAAAAAGACTTTTAATTTATTGTAAAATATATTGTCAGAGTAAATGTGACCTGAGTATTGGTGTGTGTTTCAGCTACACAGTAGGAATAGACAACATTCTAGTCGATAATTTCCACTCCTAGGTCAGAAATTAGTATTGTCCAGCAAGTCCAGGCTCCAGATGTCCCTACTACAACCACTCTGTTACCGAGTCACTTTTCAAATTAGCAGAATAAATGTTAAAAACGAGAACAGCACTAGCTTATTAATTACCATGAAGACTCTTAGGCTTCTGGTGGATGAAAGTTCTAAGGTTTGGCTAAAATGTTTGCCAGCCGCTCCTAGCCCTGCCTGAAGGAAGCATCAGAATCTTTGCAGGCGTGGCTCTAAGAGGCCATGTTTACAGCTACCGAGTCAGGAGGCTTTCTGGTTGCTCGGTATTGACTTTCAGTGATTGAAACGTGTCTCAATCGAATGTGTTCCTCAGAATTCATGCGCTGAAAACTTAACCCTCAGTGCGACAGTGTGAAAAGGTAGGGACTAGGAAGAGGTGACTGTTTCTGAGGGCTACAGTTCAATGGAGCAATTAAAGTAGATATAACACGGGACGTGGGAATGGGTTATCCCTGTGAACTTCTGCCTCCTGCCGTGCGATGTGGCGTGATGATGGCATCACGTCATCACTGTGGCGTGATGATGCAGTCAGCGTGATGACGCAGTCGGAAGGCCCTCATAAGATGCCAGTGCCTTATGTGGTGTCCCCTGCTTCTGGTGCTATGAGAAAATAACTGTCTGCTCTATATAAATTATCCAGTTTGTGTTATTCTGTTACAGTAACATAAACAGACTAAGATGGAGATTAGTACCAAGAGGGTGGGTTATTGCTGCGTAACTACCTAATAGTGTGGAAGCTGCTTTGGAACTGGTAACTAGGGGCACTGGCTGGAAGAGCTTTGAAGCTGAGGCTACAGAAAGCCCATTTGCTGTGAAAGAAGCTACAGGGTGATCTGGGGAGGGCTCCAAAGAAGGCAGTTGTAGGGAAAATTTAAAACTTTTATAGTTATTTAAGTGGTTCTGATAAAAATATTGGTAGAAATATGAACCATAAGGTCCATAACAATTGTTTCAAGAACGAGAACCAAGAAATTGGAGGCTAATGAAAATGAGTTCTTTTTTGTTATGCTTTTTGCCCTGTTTTAATTAGTTGTTTTGAATTATTTTAATTATTATTTTTGTGTGTGTGAGCATGCTGAGACTTGAACTCAAGGCCTTGTATGAACACATCCCCAACCCTACACTAATTTTTTTCTTAGAACTAACAAAATTCTCAGAGCTTTTTGAAAAACAACTTGCAAACAACTTGGCCAAACTCAAGCCTGTGCTCGAGGCTTTATGAGAGTCAAAACCAGAAAGCACTGAATCAGGGCATCTAGCTCAAGACATCACCAGGTAAAACAGTGAATGGGATGCATGTGAATTGCATGTAGTAAAATGTGAAAAAAGAGAATCGATTTAAAGATGAAATTTATAATTGAAGAAAAAGTAGAAGATAGAGATTTGGACATTCTCCAGTTTGCCACACAAAGAACTTAAAAAACTGTGTTTAGAAGAAAAATCTAGAAGCTTGGCCAGGTTACTCTTTGATAAAGAGATCAATATGACTGGGAGAAAGCCAAGTGCGGTTCCTGAAGACAGGAGGAGGGTGACCCTGCAGGGATTTTAGAGATTTCTGAGGACACCCCTCCCATCACAAGCCCAGAGTGTCAAGGACTTGAGGAAGGAAAGGTTTAGCAGTAGGGGACCAGAGAATTCTGGGGTCTCATAGACAACTGCACAGCCCTGTTTAGGTTTCTGCTTCCTGGAGTCTAGGGAAGTGCTCTAGACCAGTTATGCTCAGCGGGGACCAATGCAGTTCAGGCTGTAACTACAGAAGGTCTTTGGCAAGGTCTAAAGATACTAATTTTGCAGGCGCACAGACAGGCACGAGCTGCACAAGGAATATCATGGAGATGCAGGGTAGGAGTAGTGCTGCTGCCGCAAGTCCCCACCAGGGTGCTTCCTGGTGCCCTAGGTGCAGGGCCATCCCTAAGACTTTAGCACGAGAGAGCCATCAGTACACAGGGACAGCCTGAGAAAGCCACAGGCACTGCCTCCCATTCCTGGCAGGTGCCGCCTGGATGGAGCCCAGAAAAACCACCCAGGCGGAGGTGCCCGAGGCTTTGGAGGCCTAAGCCCTGCTCCCGTGTGTCTGGAAGGGAGGACATGAAACCAAAGGTCATTCTCAAGCCTGTGGATTCACCGATGCTTTTCCTGATGGTTTTTATATTTTCTTGGACCCTCTTAGTCCTTCCTCTTGCCTGTTTGTTTCTTTTATTTAGAAGTGTCTGCCCTATGCCTGCCCTCACTATGTATTTTGGAAGCAGGTAGTTGTTTTGATTTTATAGGGTCAAAGTTGGTGGGGAATTTACCACAGGACATATTGTGTTTTTTAAAGTTGATGCTGGAACAAGTTGGTGATTTGGGGACTATTGAGATGGAATACATGTGTCCTGCATGTGAGAAAGATATAAACTTTGGGTTGAGGGTGGATCACTATGATTTGACTGTGTTTTCTGGACTTAAGGTGTTGGAAATATAATCACCAATGTGACAGTTTGGAAAGGCAAGGGTTTCATGGGAGGTGTTTGGTTTATTAAGACTTTGTGCTAGTGGAAGGGTTAATGCCATTATTTTTAAAATCTTGTGGGAAAGCAGTCTTTCTCTTACAGTCTTGCTCATCCACCTTATGATGTGTAGTGACATAAGACCACTGCCCTTGCCCATCACCAGTGCTTTGATTAGCAACTTCCTAGCCTCCAGAACTGTAAGACAAAAAATATTCTTTATAAATTACTCAGTCTGTGCTGTTTGGTTTCAGTAAAATAAACAGACTAAGATAATGAAGATTGGAGTTTCCTTTCCTGTTTCTTTTGTTTTTAGGGAAGTCCGCCTCCAGAACAGGTTTATAAACTTTTCTCTTGGTTTGTTAATCAGTGTCTAGAAAATAAACATCTACACCAAGACTCATTTTCCTTCTAATTGAGTAATGCTTATCACTCCTTCATATGACTCTGGCTACTACTAGGAGAACCTGAGCTATGCGTGACCACATTGGTAGATCCTTCCACAAGACCAGGCCTCAGACAGAATCATTCTTTTGAAAGAACATTTACAAAATGTTTCTATACCTTTGTTGAATTTTTCTCCTAGATTGAGGCTACTTCTAAGGACAGACAATCCATGTGATTTGAAGTTGGGGGAGAAAATGCTATTTCTCTTTGTCTTCTTTTATGGGAAGAGGAAATTTTATATGGAATTAAAAGGGGGAGGTGTAGGGGAAATAAGTAGAATAAGTATGTGCCAAATACAAGATCCTAATAGCCTCAGTGAATATAAACTTATATGCCATAAATGTGAGCTAATATTAATATCAAGAAGAATGAAAATGAGAAAGGGGAAACTAGAGGAAGAAGGGAGAGGTTACGGAAGGAAAAGGGATTTAAAAAAATGAAATGTTATATTATGTACACATGTGCCTACTCCCTAAGATGACTGTAAATTGAATGTACTGCAAACATGTTAATTTGGTTAATAGAAGTAATAAAATGAACTTTAAACATCATTATCTGTCTCTAAAGAACATTTGTAAATAAACAACAAATAGATCAGATGTCTGTTGAGAATTTTTTATTAATAAGCAATTTCCAAATCCCATTAGCCCAGCACTGTGCTTTATTTTGTTGCTTGATTCTGCATACTGACTTGATTTATTTTTAACCCTTACCTTGAGTTCAAGTTTTCTGATAGTTTTAATATACAAAGCAGAACAAAACTTCATTTATGCTGATTGCACCTGCTTCCTCTTTTAAGCTCTTTACCTGTTGGAGGGTCAGTGGTCTGCTTTTTTTTATTCTGGGCTGATTTTAGGAAACCGAACATAACATATCTGAGGCCTTGTTGTCCAGGAAGTACCCTTAACTTCAAAGGAAGCTTCTAAAAGTGTGTTAACAAAGAAGTTATTGTGATAAAATAGAATGAAAAGGGTAAAACTTCTTCCTTCTCTCAATTCGTAAAATTCTAATGCCCAAAAAACTGAGAAGCCTGTGACTCACTCTGGTTCTGCTTCTGTTCACCGGTTCTGCCTGGGAGGAAAAGTCCTCCACCTTCTTTCAGGGTTGTCCAGAGATGACAGGGCACCTGAAAATGGTCTTGTCTTGGTGATCGGGAGAAGGAGGGTTCCTTTGATCCTCTCCTCAACGGGGCATCTGAGATTCACTTTTTTTTCACAATCCTGTTCTCAGATGAGTGATTAAGACAACCCACTTATAAGTATTACACACAAGCTACCTGATTAGACACCAGCACCCCCCTGACGCCCAGCTGGTCTTAACTGTGGATGCCTGAAGAAGTATTGAGGTCCCACTAAACGACTTCTGAAACAATCTGAGTTTTATCTGTACTGCTCAAGGTAATGATTACTATGCAATTATCACTGGGGCAAGAAGAAAAGTGATGGAAGGAACTAGCATTTGAATGCTTGCTTTGAGCCCGGATCTATTCCAAGCGTGTTAGAATTTATACTTGCTAGTTATTTAATTCTTGCTGCTCTTTAGGTGGGTACTTTAGCTCTTCCAGAGCAGAGTAACTGAATCTTAAGGAAATTCACTAAATGATGGGAAAAAGTTTTAAATCCAAAGTTCTCTGACTCCATAGTTGATGATATTTAGGAGATGTACTCATAAGTTTCCACTTGTCATTTATAACTCCTTAGATTAATTTGGAGAGGAATCAGCAGTACTGAAGACTTCAAAGAGTATGAAAAGCAGGTTGATACTTGATAAGTCTTATCTACAGTACCTGTAGAAGCCTCTCAGGCCTTTTAATGTTGCTACTGAGTCCAGATACAGCTTTCTACCCTGCAGGCTTCTGACCTGCTTTCTTCTGTCTCCTGATCCGCAGAATGACACTCTGAGGGAAAAACATCACAGGCAGTGATGGTAAAAACCTTTACCATTATGTGAAACAACAGTAGCAAACAAGAGCTTCTCCTTCCTAAAGTCCCCTGAGTAACTCAGTGGTAAGTAGGTAGTAAATTAGGCATGAACTTGTGAGAGAATAAACAACTTTAGCCTGCCAATGCATTGCTGGGTTCTGGCAGCTCAACCAACTAGACATTTTAAGATTTGGAGACCAGAAAGGTGTCAAGAGAGACTTGAAAGTTGTTTCCTATATTTACATATATGTCATGCTTTAGACATGTTTTTAAAGTTTTGAATACCAGATGTGATTGGCCTCTTCTGTGGAAAGAATCCACAGAAGAAGAGAAGATCGGCATGGGAATGCCAGCACTGTGATCTGGTAGCACTGTCCTTTTCAAGAAGCAGCGCAAGAAAAGGAAAAGAGGAGTGAGAAGGAGAAGGAGAAGCAGTGAAAGAGAAGGTGGAGGAGATGAAGGAGGGAGGAGAAAAAAGAAGAAACGGGTAGAGTGAGGAGGAAGGCGAGGAGGAGAAGAGGGAGGAAAAGAACAAAAGTAAAGTCAAATCTGGGTACCATCACTTCCAAGAGCTGTGACCTTGGGAAATTTTATCTAATTTCTTAGATCCCCTATCTCTGATCATCATGAGATAATTAGGCTCTAAGCAGATGAAAAGAGCAGAGTAGGTAATCAGGATTGGTACTCTGAGCTTCAGCTTGCCTTCTGTATAATATTAGTCATAATAATCAGAATATGCAGCTAAAAAATACTGTGCATGGTAACTTGTATTATTCTTTCTTTTTCTGACATCCTATGAAATCACAGTCTAGCCAATAACTCTCAAGATCTAATGGTACTCTTGAGAGGTACTGAAAGTCATTTCTATGGGACCAGATGTGGGAGCAAGTTGGACATGGGAGTAGGACCAACGACTAAGTTCCTTTACCTGAATCTAACACAAAGCCTTTCAGAATCATTTTGTATTGATTTTTATGCATAAAAAGTAACAGTATTGTCAACTATTTTTCTCTAAATCCCTGTCAAATCAGACTTACAATTCACCATGGAGGAGGAATCTCAGCATAGTGATCAAAGTTTATAGCTATCTGTTCTCCTCCTTGGGCCTGTGCCTACTCTGCAGCTGAAGAAGAATAACAGTTTCTGGCAAGATATAAAATTTCATTTTAAGAGGATGATAAACAGCAAAGAGGCCAGTATCTAAGAGCCAGAATTGATGATGACATTGGCTCTGTCTCTACATGCCTGAAACTAAAGATGCAGGAATAGAAAATAGAAACATCCCATGGATAGAAGGCTAGCCAGTAGCCACAGAGTCTGCACCAATAGTCCTGCAAACCATTTTGAAGCACAAGAGCACATGAGAGCTTTTAATACTTGAAGAAGAAATACCAAATTTGTCATCCTCTCTGTGTCTTAGTGGGAAAACACGAATGTGAAAGAAATGTTTACTTCCTTACTATGAAGGATGTAGCTCTAAGAATTTGCTCCTAGGAATCACTTAAACTGACCTTTAAAGAGACTAGCTGTAATGATAAAGAAGAATCATGGAGGGCAATTTATACTATTTCACCCTTTGCCCTCAGAACAGGGATGGAAAGACCTGATATAGTTGTGCTTTTGGAGAACTGAGCCTCACCTGTACAGTATGCTTGGGATGTGATGTTCAAAAGGAACATCCATTGTACAGGGCTGAGGATGGCAGACTGGGCAAGGTATTCTTCCATTTTCACTAGTGCCTAGAGGGGACCCTAACAGAGTCAGGGAGGACATTGTAGATCTGGGAGCATAGAGTTTCACCACTTTACTTAAACAACTGTGGGAAAAAAAATGTAAAGAGAAGTCAAAAATGGTGGTTCAAGCCTGTAATTCCAGTATTTGGGAGGACAAGGCAAGAGGGTTGTAAGTTCAAGTATGGCCTAAGTAACTAGTGACTTGGTGAAAGAGTGTTTCAAAAAATGGCTAGAGAAATAGATCAGTATGAAGACACTAAGTTCAATCCCTAATAAAACAAGCAAGCAAACAGATGAGTAAATAAAGAGTGGTTTGGAGAAGGTTACATATGATACCAGATTAAGAATTTGGACTTTATCTTAATGGAGACCACTCCTGGCCTGGCCCAGTTCCATCTTGCCTGATGATCCTAGAGAAGCCAGAGAGTTAAGTCTCTCTTTCCTTATAAAGCATAACTCCACCTCTAGAAAGACCTAGTATACCAACAAGTCCCCAGCGTGGCTTCCAGACTTCTTCCAGACATTTTTCTTTTGTTTATGATTATGTTTTACCACTTCTTCAATTCCAGTCTTGAGAGACAACAACAGAACTCTCACTAGGACCCACAGAATTTACACTGCTAACACAAGCAAGTAAATCCATATTCATTTTAGATTCCTATATTGATGAGAAGATATTAGAGTTTTAAAATCCGTGGGATCCAACAAATGTATTTCTGGTGAACATCTGTTTTTGTCATATAACTTCCTCATATTAAAAAGTAAAGTATGAATTTATAGCCAAAATGTTCATTAATAAATAAAAGCAGTAATATGAGGAAGAAGAAAGTATTTAGCATGATTCCCAGGTCATGGAAAGAGAAATGGCACCCATCATTTTCATGATTTAGAGTGACTATGAAATCCAAAATAGGTCCTATCTTCTCTTAGATCTGTAATACAAAAGCTCATGGAAGAATTTGGGCTTATAATGATGATTTGAAAATCATTTATATGAAGAGAATGCAAACTTAAGAATAAAGGTGTCGAAGCACCAATGGAACTTGCATGCGTTTTAAGAAACTCAGGGAAGGACCAAGATGGTAGAGTGGTAAGCAGCAGAGAAAGCCTCTCAGAGTGTCACCATCCAAATCCTGAAATATAATCATATGAAGAAGACAAGAAGGAGGAATGTGGGTCCCTTGGACCCAGGAAGAATCTGAAGTGTGAATTAAGCCCACAGAGAGAGTGAAGAGAGTAACTTCAATGAAGAAGGAGGAGAAGGAGGTAGACAGTGGCATCTTCTCCTTGAGATGGGACTCACTGTACAAGAGGAGTGGTTTGAACCTGCAGACTCAGTGATGGCTGGCAACCCTGGGGCCTCTGCAGAGAGATGCCACAGTAGAAGGCAGCAGCAGACATGAAGAACTGCACTGTCGGGCAGTGAGTGCAGGAGGCTCAGTCCTCACTTTGGGAGACGGCATTTGGCCTGGAGCCATTTTGGAGAGAGGCCAACTGAGAGCAGAAGTCAGAGCTGCTGTTGGCTCCATCTAGTGCCTCCCAGCTGGGCTCAGGTTTCTGAGAGGTATTTGGAAGGCTGCCAGCTGAATGAGTCTAGTCTTGACCAGAAGCTGCAGGCTTGCTGACACTATGCACTAATCCACCAAACAGCTACTGCTGGCTTGCTGGGATAGATCGGCATGCACTGGGACTCTGCCTCCACAGGGGGTCTACCAGTGATAGCAAAGACAAACTTGGAAGCAGTCTCTCTGTCTCTCTCTCATTTGTTTTTTGTTATTGTGGTGGTGGTTTTGTTTTTGATTTTTGCCTTTTGTTTTTATTTTTTTCTACTTGTTTTATCTTGTTTTTATATGAGTGTAAATATGGTTTCCAGCCTCTTTATGGCTGTGGTTGTGCTCTGTTCTTTTATTTCTTTCTTCTCTCTTTCCCTCCAGTCTTATACACCAGTTTCCTAAAGTTAGCATGACCTCCCTTTGTCCTTAAACCTTATTTCTAATCTCTTTCTCTTCTTACATGTCTATATTTTCTCCCTAACCTATTTGAAATTTTAACCTATAAAGGCAAAATAGGCATATTAAGGGCTTGTATGCTGCATATAATTTTTTGGTTTGATTTAGATTTTGTTATATAACCACATATTTAGTCCATACAGTTAACAGTGTCAAGTTAATGGTTAGCTCAGTTTGTTGTTTTCTAGACTGTGTTTGATGCTATTGGTACCACTATATATAAAAGTGACATAATTGCTCTAAATAATTGTTTTTCCTGGTATTCCATGACTGAGATTGACTAAGGGACACAAAAAATACTGTGGAATAGTGCCAAAGAACTTGGGATTGGGCCAAACAAGCCACAAATTCTTATCTCCAGAAAACCAAAGAGGTAATATCTTCCAACAGATTCAAATCCCAAAAACCAGCTATACCTGGAAAATACCTCAGAGAAGTAGTCATTACCTAAGGGTCCTGAATACTAGAAACAAAGCAACCCATCATAGGCAATTTACAAGCATCATCACCGGAATTAAACTTAAAAAAAGAAAGAAAATGAAAAGACACTTAAATAAAATGCAACCCCAGACATCCATTCCATCAGAGGTAAACCTAGGGGACAATGAGGTGGGACAATCTGAAAGTCCCCCCAGGTCTCTCTGAAGTGGTAACAACAATGCATTGAATGAGGCTCTGGAAAAAATCAAATCAGAAATAATCTCTCATATAACTGCAGAGATGGTTTCCAAAATTAAAACCTTGCTTAAGGACACTAGATCAGATACACACACACACACACATACAAAAAAAAAATAGTTGAGTTTAAGAAATTTATGGAAACCATGAATTCTTAGTATAGGAAAGAAACAGAATTCATAAGGCAGAATCAAGCAGTTATCCAGGTGAATAAAAATTCCATTGAAAGTATTCAATCACATTAAACCAATGTGAGAAAAGAATCTCTGATATAGAAGGCAGTCTTGCAGTTAACAATCATGAAAAGAAAAATTTCCCAAAAATAGTGAGAAACCAAGAGAAATCAACACAGCTACTGCTACATGAGACAAAGAAAAATAACTTAATCTTGATTGGAGTCAACAAAAATGCAAGAGATACCACAAATGATGTTTTAAAAAACTCTTGTAGAGAAAAAGACATACAGAGGAATATAGAACTCCAGTTAGCCAAAAACAAAAACAAAACAAACAAACAAACAAAACTACAGCCAGGCACATCATAGTCAAGATTCCAGAAATTCAGCACACAAGAAAAGAATCTTAAAAGCTGTTAGGGAAAACAAACAAATCACCTATAAAGGAAAGCCCATCAGAATCATACCTGACTTCTCAACACAAACTCTCAAGTCAAGGAGAATGTGGAGTGAAGTATTTCTATGAAGAAAGACAATATTAAACCCAGATTGATACATCCACAAGGCTATCTTTCATAATTAATGGAGAAATAAGATACTTCCATGACAAAGAAGATCTGAGGAAATTTATAGCCACCAAACCAGCACTCCAAAATATTTCAAAGGATATTCTAGAAAAAATAACTAGGACTACAACTCCATGAATGCCAACAGAAGGAAGTCATCAGGCAAGGCAAACAATTAAACAGAAAGAGGGGAAATAAAAGAGGGGGAGCCAACAATAGGAAAATAACATGGCATGAATAAGTCAATACATACCAGTTATAATCATCAATGTTATCGGTGTCAATTCACCAATCAAAAGACAAGGCTGGTAGAATGAATCAGGATGCAAAATCCAACAAAACACTGCCTACAAGAAACACATTTAATTTAAAAAGAAATTCATAAACTGAAAGTCAAAGGATGAAAAACAATACTCTATAAGACAGAAACCCAGAGAAAAGCAGAGGTACATATTCTATTTGCAGACAAGTTGAATTTCAAGCCAAGAATGACTAAGAGAGATAAAGAAGGTCACTACATCCTCATAAAGGCAACAATTCAAGAAAAGATTACAGTCATAAATATATATGCAACAAATGCCAGTGTACCCAACTATGTAAAACAAATACTATTTTGATTGAAAAATCTAATATAATTGTAACATAATTGTACTGGATCTCAATACCCCACTGCCACAAAAAGATAGATAAACTATACAGGAAATCAATAATGAAATATCAGAACTGAACCAAATTTTTGGAAAAATGGATAGTAGATGTCTACAGAGTGTTCTACCCCATATCAGAATATACAGTTTCTCAGATGCACATGGGATGGTCTCCAAAATAGACCACATGCTAGTCCATAGAACATGCTTAAGTAAATGCAAAGGAACTGAAATTATCCCAGGCACACTATCAGACAGTAGTATAATGAAACTGGAAATCCATGACAATAGAAACCACAGAAACTTCATAAACATGGAAATTAAATAACACACTCCTTCAACAAATTAAATATTCATTTCCGGAAAACAGAGCAAGGATAATCAAACAACGTAATGTTGAACATCAAACTTTTAGCAAGAGAAGAGCAGGCTAAGCCAAAAGCTCATATAAGAGAAGAAATTAAGATCAGAGCAGAAATTAATGCACTGGAAACTTAAAAAAAATCAATGAATCAGAGTTTGTTCTTTGAAAAATTAAATAAAATAGAAAAACCCTTATCCAAACTTATCCAAAAAAAGGAAACAGACTCGAATCTATGCAGTTAGGAATGAAAATGGTGAAATCACAAGGGATCCTGCAGAAATCCAGAAGATCATCTATATCTACTTTGAAACTTTGTATTC
The DNA here is from genome assembly GCA_004027295.1 of Dolichotis patagonum. Classification (NCBI taxonomy): domain Eukaryota; kingdom Metazoa; phylum Chordata; class Mammalia; order Rodentia; family Caviidae; genus Dolichotis; species Dolichotis patagonum. Next base: position 22,992 of record PVJX010015559.1, read on the forward strand.
TAATAAGATGAAAAATGCAGAAGAACTGGAGAGATTCCTAGAAACATATGAATTACCAAGCCTGAATCAAGAAGATATACAAATCCTAAATAAAATATCAATCAATAAAATCAAAGATGTAATTTAAAAATAGTGCTGGAAAAACTGGCTCTGCACATGCTGAAAATTAAATTTGGATTCATATCTTTTACCATGCACTAAACTAAATTCAAAATGGATCAAAGATCTAAATATTAAAACAGAAACATTAAGTCTGCCAAAAGACAGAATAGGTAAAACGCTTAAAGATACTGGTGTAGGCAAAGACTTTATGAACAAAACTCCAATTGTACAGGAACTATTACAAGGAATCAACAAATGAGATCTCATCTTATTTAAAAAATGGGAAAAAAAGTTTGCCAGTTGTTCCTGAGAGAAAAGATTACTACTGAGAATGTACAAAGAACTTGAAAAATATCAGAACTCCCAAATTTGAAGACCCGATCCAAAAATGAGCAACTGAGATGAATGTACACTTCTCAGATGAAGAAATACATACAGGAAATAAATATGTGAAAAAATGTTCAACATTACTGGTCATTTGAGACATGCAAATTAAAACAACACTGAGATTCTCAAAAATAGAGATCTCTTTCGCATCCTCATACAGCCCAGGAAGGTTTGTATTTGTAATCCCATGGAGAAGTTATTGGAATTCTAGCGAATTAATTGCAATGTACATACAGTGCAACTCAAGGTGAGGATAAAGACACTAAGACATATGTACAGTGATGGGAAGCCAAGGCATCCTAAATCCAGCCAAATTGATCTTTCATTGGAACAAAAGCCATGGCCCAGGGCCCAGTCTGGGTTTTATTAATTCTTCATGAGGAGAGTGTCTTGAGGATGAGTGCCAGGAAGACTGGCAGAAAATATACCACTGCTGTGACTGCTGTGAACTGGGTTATGTAGGTCTGGTATCACCTCTGAGAGGGCAAGAGATACAGAGAAAGAGAGAGAGAGAGAGAGAGAGAGAGAGAGAGAGAGAGAGAGAGAGAGAGAGAGAGATTCACATAACACAACGGAGGTAGTATCTAATAATCTGGGGTCAGTGCTTCAGTTCTGATGTACAATTCTTTTGCCCTGGAAAGTCATAGCCTCTTTCTCGAGATTTGGTCCCAGCTAACGTGTGGAACATAGATAGCCCTCCAACCTGCCCAGCTCAAGCACATATTTTAGAGTCACTGGGTGGGGAAGCAGTGCCTGTTGCCTTGCTTCAAAAATTACACATCAGCTCCTTTGCTAGCCCAATTTACATTGCTTAAAGCCAATTGAAGGGACAAAATAAATAGCCTAGCCAGCTACGTACATATCAATACATGGAGATAGGGCCAAGTTTACCCAAAATGGAGATAATTGCTCTCCTTTCAAGAGGGGTCATCTGGGTGGTTCCCCACAGTCAACCAGGAAAAAACTGTTATTATCAAGAAATCAATCAGTAAGAAATGCTGAAGGGGGTGTAGGAAAAAATGAACACTTCTTCACTGTTAGTGATAGTGGAGACTGGTACAACCACTGTGGAAATCAGTGCGGAGATTCCTCAAACAACTAAGATGGGAGCTCCTATTTGACCCAGCCAGTCCCCTTCTGTTTTTGTTTTTTGTCTCATATACAGTTCAGGGTAGACCTGAGCTCTTTGTAGCTCATACTGATTTTGAACTTGCAACAGTCCTTATGTGTCACCCTCCTGCATGCTGAAATTACAGGTGTGCACCACCACACCTAGTTTGCTAATCCCCCTGTGGTTATCTTCACAGAAAAATTAAAAACATTGTACCACAGATACATATATAAACCCATATTTATAGCAGCATAATTTTTAATAGCTAGATTTTGGAAAAAATCTAGATGCCGATCAATTGAAAAATGGATAAAAAAGATGTGGCTTTTTTATACAATGGAGTACTACTCAATCATAATGAAAGGTAAACTTGAGATTTTTTTATAGGTAAGATATTTATACTGCTAATTCCTTTTAGTTCACTGAAAAGTTTCTGCTAATATTGTTTGGACATTTAAATGCAGTTATCTTGTACTTTGAATAACTAATTTAAGATAACAATATGCAATGTATTAATCATTGTTACCATTTATTACCTTGTTTTGAAATTTTTATCTCTTTAAAATAAAAAAGATACAAAAAGTAAGAAAGAAAGAAAGTCAAGGGCTCACATTTAACTCTTAGGGGATTAGGAAGTGGAGCAAGTAAGTAGAGACCAAGGAGAGAAGAGAAAAGAAAGAGAAAATGTTAGAGGAAGAAAGCAAGGAAGAGAAATGAAATCAAAAGCCTTGATACTTAAGAAGAGAAGGGATCCCAGAGAGCAGTCCTAACACGATTCCACATACTTTAAGTCACCTTTTTAAGGAACAGGCACTGGAATTTGCAATTAGGGAGTCCAAACCTCCTAGGCCACAAAACGTCTGCTGCTGCTTAATCTTGTATTTCCTGGGCCCTACATCTGAAACCATAAAATGTGCAGTATTTATTTAGCATTAGACCAGATTCTAAGGATGCTTTTTCTGGAACTATTTGGTGACCACAGAACTGAAAAAGGTTTTGTGATGAAATGCGAGCCTTGTACCCAGGTCGGCCCATCATTCTTTCCACTTAAAGCCACTGGTAATATGGCTACAAGATGTGTTTTGCCTATTTTTTAAAAGTCATTTTCTACTTTTTAACTTTCCAACCAGAAAATATGTTGGGAGTGTCATAATTGTTTTTCTCTTTGGAACTTTAGAAAAGATTGTTTTTATGATAGAAATAGCATTTCTTTAATTTTTTTTCTTTTTTTAATCATCAATGACTGCCACACCAAACCACAGACTTGGCTCATTATGTTTCCAACTCTAGCTTGTACTCTCTGGCAAATGTGTGTTGTTGGACTGCCCAAAATACTTCTGAGAAGGTTTATCTCAGAAGCTAGTCAGATGAAACACTAATAAAATGAAAGCGGATTTGAATGCATAGATTCATGTGAAGCATTCAGAATAGAGTTTGGTTCATAGTAAGCATGTATAAGAGCTTATAGCAGCACAATTTACAATAGCTAGATCTTAGAAACAACTTAGATGCTTAGAATCTGGTCTAATGTTATATTATCATTATATGATATCATTCCAGGATGCTGCAGCACCAGGGTCTGGATGGATTAAGAAAGGCCATTTATCCTTATGATAGGATAAGTGTTCCCTAAGGTTCCAAAACGACCATCAGAGCTTGGAAGACTTCCAAGAAACCATGAAAAAGCAACTGTACTATGGATGGAAGGATAAGTATTTAAAGAGATACTTGGAAGCTGAATGAGCTTACTTACAAAATGTTTCATGTAATAGAGGACAGAAGTGATCAAAACCTGATTATAGAATCCATGTACTCTGAAAATGGTACAACAGTAATTAAAATATGAGCATTGAGATCTAGCATAGCAGGAAAATACTAGCATTCTGAGAAGAGCATGGTGTTGGAAATTGTCAAAATGTGGAAAGAGATCAATGTGTTCTTAATTGGGAAAAGTAGCTTATTCTTCCTCTTAACTGATTTAGAGTTCTTGGGTATTAGGACAATGTGATTAGAACATTTATAAATAAATGATCTGATTTTGCATACCAGTCAGTAACATTTAAACACTTGTTTGTATAAACATTTGATCTGAGAACCATAAAACTTACTATGATAGAAACCTTTTTTGTATTAATCATAATTATCCTTCTATATCACTATGACATCCTTCTATGTCACTAGGATTATTGCCAGAGATAAAAATAATGTATTGTGGCATATCAGATACAGGGAAATAGAGGTTTCCTCTCCACATTTACATCCTAACAGTGTTCAATCTAACCAACCATGGAATGTTCAAGAGTCTTGGAAGAGAGCAGAGAGGATCAGACAAATGGTTGGTAAGATTAAGGGAAGAATAAGTGGGATTTTTAGGTATTGGTGAAACATCCTAGTGACCTACTGGAGTTATAGCTGTACCCTAAAAAACACCCTAAAATATTAATTATACCCTAAAAATATAATAAGAGAATAATCACAGCATCAAAGCCATCCTAGCCCACCTTCTACCTGGAACTCTAGTAGCTTCAAAAAGTCCATATTTTCAGACTGCAGTTCTGCAGAAGAAACAGACCACAGTTCTAGTGAGATGTGATCATAGCCCATCGTTTTGGGAAAACCATACCTGCATTATCCTTATCAATCATCAAGAAAGAAAGTAATATTTCTTAATGTGACATGTTTCCATATCTGCCAGATATAGAGATGGGAAATACCCAAGACCCCTTTGTCTGGGCTAGGACAAGGAACACAGTATTTAGTAAGGAATAATATTCACATCAGGAATTTTGAAGATGGAGATACAAAAGTAGCTCAGGATCTAATTTTTTTAAAAATAGAGAAACCTAAAAACTTAGATATCAAAGCTCAGAATTCCCTGTTGGCATAGGAAATGAGTGAAAGATCTGTGTGCTGGAAGAAGAATAAAATACTAAAAGGTGTATTTTAGAGACTATTAGTTTGGTTGCAGCCAATAAGAAGACTTAAGGCCACATGTCCCCATTTGTTTTTCAGAAAATATCATTTCAATATGACTGTCAGGGGTTAAATTTGGTAGTACCAAGAGGCTGGAAACAGAAAACCTTTTAAGATCAAAATTATATGGGTATACTTTTATATTTTTTCATTTATTATAAATAAGATTCACCCATACATAATAACATAGAATATATTAGAAATATCTGCAAAATATATAACATTTAACATCATTAGCATTTTGCCTATCTTGTTTCATTTGACTCTCTCCCAAGTGACTCCTGTTTTTAAATGTACATGACTTTTTATTTTAAAATAATTTCAGACTAGTGAAAAAATTACACAAATAATGTTCAAAATTCTTGTACTCTCTTTAACCAGATTTTCTAATTGTCAGCTTTAAAATTTTTTCAGTGATTCCACTTTAGTAAATAACAGGGTGATTTATAAAAGTTCATATTTAAGAGACACAAGGTGATATTTGGATTTATGTAGGCATTTTGGCAATGATCAGTTAACAGCAATTAGTTCATCTATCACCTTAAACTTCTATTACTTCTTTATGGTCAGTAAATTCAAATTTATCTCTTCTATGTGTTTTGAGATATCTAACACTGTCTATTGTTTTAACAAATTTTAAGTGAATCACACATTTTTGTTGACTGTAGATACAACGTAGATTTCTAGAACTTGTTTTGTGACACTTTGATGTCACACTTGGTGTGATACTTTGATGTTTTTGTCTCTGTCTCTGTCTATTTCATGTCTCTTTTTCTCTCGCACATATTGGTAATCAAATGGTCTCACATGCAGTGGAAGCCCTCACAAGCTGACTTTTAGGCCCTTGTCATATTTCCTGGTCATCGTTTGAACCCTTTCTTCATCCTGACACATCACAATGCTTTATGTGCGTGTTGCAGTTGCTTTACCACAAGGGCCTGGAAACAGACATTTCTCCAGAAAACTCCAGTTCCTTGTACTGAGGAGTGACACTTAGAAAAAAAATATGATTATTAGATACTTTATTATTTTTGCTGTGAAGTCTTCTCAACAAACATTTGCAGGAAAAAAATGACATATAGATCTATATCCATAACTATATGTATTTCCATTTCTATATATATCATGAGATCATCAGCTCCAATCCAATACTACAGAGTTCCTTCCAATCTTACTCCTTTCATACTTATAATTTTCTTTGCTGACTGAGAACCTAAATCATAATTCACAATTCAGCTAAAACTACACTTTCTATGAATTATCCATAGAACTTCATAACATAATCCTGAGTGACTAGGCCTAACTTCACTAATGAAGAAGAGAAAAGCAACAATTGGAGGTTTGCAGTCTTCTACACTCTAAACCCAAAGGATGAACCGATATTTTCAGGGCAGTTAAGGACTAGTAACTTCACATCTGTCCTTGGATGGGAGTTTATTTTCTCAGACTAAGTTCGGGCTTGACATTCCAGCTGCTCCCCTTCCACTGCGCAGGGACGGGGAGAAGCCTGCTGTCAGCCACTAATGGAGAAAGCAGCTGTGTCTAGAGCTGGGGCGAGTCACCCGCCCCATTCTCAGTCTTCTCCTTTTTCTGCAAACGCAATCTGTGCAAGGCCCATCCACGAAGGCAAGAAAAGGATCCCTGTTTGCTCCTAGGAAATTCTACTGGGCACAGGAAAGTCTACCTGTAAGTAAATTCTTGGTTGGCTGAAGTTTTCCTCTAAATGATGGAGTGCATGAACAGCAATTCAAGATGGACGATTACAATTGTTTGGAGTTGTTGCCTGTGGGGATTTACCCAGTTCCCCGAGAAGCTAATGAAGTGAGGATGTGACCAAGTTGGGATCTTGCATCCCAGCAGAAAGATTGCTTGCAGAGTCTTCCTTTCATTGATTAAACACAGGATTATCAAGTGCTCTCTCTGTCATACACTGTTATGCACTTGAAATAGAGAAAATATGGGCCAGAGATTTCAAAACCTACAATGTTGGCACCAGGAACAAAAAATAGACATCTTTCTCCTGGAGAGAAAACCTTTTCTAGTGACTTCAGAGCAAGCACTTGACATTGGTTATGATGATGCTTAGTAGTTTTGCTAATCCCTGCCGTATCTCCCTGACCCCACTCGTGGTACTGCACTCTATGACTGGTATGTCCCTTACTTCCTGTCTAATCAGAATACATATGTTACATTTTATCACTCTATCAGAAGAGAAATATGAATCTAGTCACTTGCTGTGAAATGAGAACAGATCTCAAACTGATGCAGGCAATTTCCTCACAGAATTTCAAGATGAATTCTTTTTATATCCCTTTGCATTTTCAAAATATTCTGAAATAAATCTGCAACTCTACTTTCATAGTAGAGCAGGAGATACCACTTTGAAGGGGAGTCTCTCTGCTGTGGTGTGTTTTTGTTAGGATTCTTAATTGAGGTGACATAAACCACATAGTTAAAGGAAGAGGTGTTAACTCAAACTGAAATGGATGCAAGAATAACTTGAAAAGGAGAGCATTTTGAAGCTTTTTTTACAAGCTCCTAAATAGTCAGAATGACTCATTTTGTGCAAGGATGTGTTTGCATAATGAATAGCTAGTATCTTATTCTGATACAAAGGGTAAATAGATATATTTTCTGTTATAAAAGACCTGAGTTTCTCAAGTTTAGTATTTGGCTTCTGTAATGTAACACACTGTGAATGTGAGTATCACTAGGTCTTCTTTAGATTACTTGGGACTAGGGGCTCTGGCAATTTGGCTAATTCAAGTAGTAGGAGGAATACAGTTCTTTATCTCTGAACCAAAAGTTTCATGTCTTCTATTAGTACCCATGAATCTGGGGCAGGTTATTTGTTAGCTTGCAAGGAGGGTAACATCTCAAATCCTTCCTATTGCTTGGCAACTGACAGGAACAAAGTAAATGTAACTTAATGAGTATACCATTTTGAATAAAAGTAATCTGCATTAATATTGTCATTAATTTGTTCAAATTTTCATCTATTCATAAAAATTTCCATGCTCAGGGCAATGATTTATAGAAATATACTACATATGATCAGTATAAATATTCTATAAATAAATACAGGCCCAGAGAACCATAATCCTGAGAGTCAGTCAGAGTTCTCTGGGATAGCTACTGGTGTTTATAATAAGGCAACAATGTCTGTTTCTATACAATCTTTTTCAGGAGAATGTGCACAAGGATATGTTACGTGCACCTTTGTTGCCAACCAACACCACAGCTGCAGGACTATTGAATTCTTTGGAAACTGAATATGTCATTTTGTGTAATATAATGCACAGATGGAGAAGCTTTCATGATTACATGACTTTCTGGTTTGTTTACTTGGGTCAAAGGAATTGCTTCTGAATGTGAGTCTACAGTGTTATCCACAGGGAAATGCTGTCTAGCTGAAAAATACCAGCTAAACTTAACAGTGTTTGCAGATGTGATTAAAATCAACAACCACACACAGTACATGTCTTACATCTGTTTCCATAGCTCTGTGAAGAGAAGGACACAGAACATACAGGTCTTCTTATATGTTACAGTGATATGGCTTTCTGAAGGTAGATCACTCACCAGAGTTTTGAGCTAGGAAATCTGCTCCACAAATTTCTTTTAGAAAAAGTCACCAAAACATCAACTTTCAGTGACACAGAATGAATTTCAACACTTGCTTGCTCATGTAACATATTCAACCTCAATGAGCTCAATTTATCCCTTTAAGGGGCAAAAAAAACCGACTATGTTCAAGTCAGCAGATAAAGTGGCTGTATTCAAGTCATACTGGAGTTGTGGGAATAATGAGTGAACTTTGTGATTTTTGATGTATTTCAAATCAGCAGAGATTTTGAAAGAGATGGGGCCAGTACCTTGTTTATCGCAATTGGTGGATGATCACCAGTCTTAGCATTTAAAAGAATTTGAACATTACGTCACATTCACAAAACACCCATACACTGGGAAGAATGGAATCTATAACCGATTTGTCCATATTGGAAGAAGATCAATTGCTTGAGATTGCAAATTATAGTGGCCTTGGATGAAAGTAAAGTCAAAGCATCCAGGAGTACATCCAACATCCTATCTTTGTGAAGCAGTGACAGCAACGTCGTAGAGGAGCCTGGACATAAGCAACACAGTTCAGATGTCACTGTCTCCGTCACCTCCAGATAGAACCACCTGGTTGCAGGAAAACAAGCTTAGAGCTCCCACTGGTTCTGCATTATGGTGAGTTGTAGAATTATTTTTTATATATCATGATGTAAAAATAATAAAAATAAAGACAACAATTTTACTGTGCTTGAATCATCTTGATATTTTTCCCTCTGCACTTCCCCCTCCAGGTTCTAGGAAAAATTATCTTCAACAAAACTGGTCTCTAATGCCAAAAAAGTTGCAAAATGCTGTTGTAAAGGAATATTTAAGACAAACAATTTTCCATTTTTTGATTCTGTTCTAAACAGTTCTTTTCCTATAGTTAAAAAAAGAATTGCATGTTCCAAATACTTGAATTAATTTATCTTTTCATTAATGCCTAGAAACTATTCAAAACATAACTCATGTAGATGAATCAAAATAAAAGATTGATTACATTTCCTGAAAATGTTTAAGGTCTTGTTAAAATAAGCAGTTTAGCTTCTGTTTGAAAACACTTTCCTTTGTCCATGGGGTTCCTCTTGCCAAAGTTTTCCTTAAATTGCCCACTTCAAATAGTAACATTTCCAATTTGATTTTGTTTAATCTCATCTTGTTTATTTAATTTTGACAATTTTGTTAAAAGCATGGATTTATCTTGGTGTTTTTATCGGGTCCCTCACCATTACTGGTGGCCTTTAATCTTTTCTAAGAGGGGAAAAAGGCCAAGGCTCTGAGCTGAAGTCTCAAGACAGAGATGCAGGAGCCAGCCTGGCTTCTGAAGGGCTAATGAGTCATTGTACAGTCAGTGATTCCTGGGGCCCAAGGCCACTGGTAAGCCAGCCAGCCAGCCCAGGGACAGTACCTTGGCTTCTGGAGTGAATAGAGACAGCCAAATGGACAACAATGGTTTGATTTTATGGGTCTTAGTCTGCTTTTCTTTAGAGGAGATCTTCAAGTTTACAAGTATGCATATATTTATTTTCTTCAAATCTGTTTCCAGATGGTAAGATTTCTAACGATGATTTCACAATTAGGATACCAGATAGAAAAGTCTCAGGCACGTTCTATCCACACTTAAAGAAAGTATCTCCTGACTGCTATGAACACCAGACTTGCCTATAAATCTATTAAGTGACATGGATATAATATTTTACGAGTGTCTGTATCTGCCACATTGAGAACGACGGGTCATGGTTTGTTTTGATGGCTTTATAGATGGAGCCTTTTGGGTGCTTGGAACTGATCCCAAGGTAATACCTATCCTCTATTCAAGCCACTGTTTCCTCACAATAAAAACACTAGCACTTGGATTAGTGCAAGCTCTGACGCTCTCTCACAGACATCTGAAATACTTCCCCGATGACACACTGGTTCATGAAAATATTCTGACCATTGTTTCTTACTGACAGCAAATAAATTCTGTAAGGGCTACATAGTTCCTTTTATTGGTATAGAGTTCTTTTTATTATCAAGGAAATAAATATGTCTGATCTTTGTAAATTTACATTTAAAAGCCTTATTGATTTGTGAGTTTAGATCCAGAAGACCAGTGTAAAATGTATAGTTTTTTCAAAGATATTACTAATTATTTAGCATATGTTGCTGGTATACCCACTGTATGCTTTCTTCTGAATAAACACATCACTTTTTGAGAGCCCTAATGTTGTGATTAGTCTTTATCAAAAGTACAGACTTTTCACTTTAACAATGGACTAGCAATTTGTTAACAGGTGTTACAAAATAGGTCAAAATTATGCGAGAATTTCAGGCTTTATAAAGTATGGCAAAAATAAGGCAGAAGCAAACCTAGTTAGGAAAATACATTTGGTAAGAAGAAGAAACTTATAGGAAAAAACATAGAATGATTAATTGGGTAGTCATGATCAACTACAAGAAAGGATTTTTAAATGTTCATTCAGTTGGTTAAATAAATAAAAAAAAGTTTTAAGAATTGTACGAACTAAAAGAGGTTATTAACTGAAGGCATTAATAAAGGATGAGGCTAACTTAACAATTATCAGAGTTCAAGGAGTGAGTGCCATGGAGAACACTACAGTGTTACTCTTGCCTTTTAGGACTGTACTTGATGTCCATGCGCTAACTTCTGCCCTGATGAGTATTCTTAGGAAGAGCTGGCTAACACTGGAGACAAGAAAAACATTTTGGACAGACAACTTAAGACTCAGCGTGCTTCGCTACTACTTAATATGCTATCAGGAGAAACTAGATAGATTTGAATGGATCTTTGTTTTTCTTTATGAATCTGAGATAAACTTTGATAAGATTTTCATATTTTTGTATCTATGTCTTCATAAAATGATAGAGAAACTTCTTGAAATATAGAGGATGTTTCTTCCCTAATACACATTATGATTATATATATATATATGAAAGAAAATTTATGAAAAATTCTTATGATTGTACACCCTTGTTCTTTATGGTATATAATCCCTGGTTAGCAAAATCAATATATAACAACTAAAGTTTATTTGCTCCTTAAATTTTTCATTGCCATTTCCTTCTTTTATTTTCCTCTAAAACAAAATTTCCTAAGTATAATCTTATTTCTTCTTTCCAGGAGGCATTTAATTATCCAGTTACTATGCTTTTCTTTTATTTTAAAGAGAAAAGACCAACAAAAACCAATGATATAGAATTTCAAAGCAAGATAATTGGAAATTAACAATGGTTAATATATTGGATATTATTATCTTCAAAGTAGTTGTTCAGATTACAAGACACAGGCATGCATAATTGACTAAACAATATAAACACAAACCACTTTTTTCAATGAACTAAAAGAAATCAGCATTGTAGCATATATATGCTATCATTTTAGCATATATATGCTTAGCACTCAGGTGAGGGATTGACATTGCAAAGAAACCATGAAACACTAAAAACTCAACAATGTTTCCCTCAAAAGGTAAAAAACTTTACTTCCTTGCTGGACTTAGATTCTATGATGATATCTATATTTTAGAGGTTTGCTGAAGTGCAGTAGGTGAGATGAGCCATTTCCTTCTAAGCAAAGATCTTGGGCCTATACAGTGACAGGGAGGTGGATTCCTCTGCAGGAAAGTACGTTTTCCTATCATTTTCTCCTGGAGACATGGCATCCTGACATCTTCCTTGGCTTGCACTATCCAAATTGCATCACTCTGCTAGGACAATCCAACCCTCTCCAGTGGAAACTTTAGAGCCAGGGAACTTCTTTTCTTATAGAAAGTGAAGACCTAAAACTTGGAGGCAGACCCAGGCTTTAGGTGTGTTTTTCAGAGGCAGCCTCCTCCAGAAACACGTGTATACACCTCTCACACTTGCATAGCACGGCCTTGCCCAGTTTGCAGAACAGGAAGCCAAGCTCTGCATGAACACTGGGCAGAGAAACCAGGCCTTGGAGCCGACAGCCCAGTGAGGTGTCTTAATGCCAGGGCACACATGGCTCTCTGTGCTGTCCAAGGGAGGTTGGACGCTGCTTACCAGGGACAGTGGCTCTGCAGCCTGGCTCCCTACATCCTGTCTGGTCTATGAAACTTGATCTAAATCACAGGAGGCAAAAACATATTACTCTGACCACAATTCACATTCCGTAGGAGGAGACAGGATTAGAACATTTCTATTCTTGCCTGGTGCTACTAAATTTAAGTCAGTTAAAGTGTTCACTGTAGCTTTCCTTCAAAAAACCAAAGGCAAGCTTCTTTCTTATTGGTACTGGTTGATTCTTTCTGGTTGATGCTGTAAATATTTTTGGGTTTGTTTTGTTTGTGTTTCTGAGATGCTGTCTATGTAGTTTAGGCTGGCCTTGAACTTACTATGCATCCCAGGCTGACTTTGAACTTATGCTGATCATCCTGCCTCAGTCTCCCGAGCTCTAGGATTACAGAGATGTATCCCATGCCTGGCTAATGCTCTAAATATTGTCATGAGCTGTGATGTTGGGTAAAGGAAGATGAACAGTCAGGCAAAAATCCTAAACTCGCAGCCAGGAATGCTAGCAAACACCTCCATTTGTGACTACATTTGTATGTATGCTCATTCATTTACAAATGTGCTAAAACAATCATTTACTAAGGTTATATTATGTGGAGAACATAAATGTAAGGCATAGCCCTGTCTCTTGAGAGGTGAACAGTCTAATGAAGGAGACAGGTGCACACACACACAAACAACTGTAGCAATTCAACTAAGTACATCTGGTGTACTAATGCCCTCCCTCCTTTCACTGCCGCACCTACCTTGATTACTCCCAAGTCTAGATTCCTTCACTTCCTGTTGACTTACAGATCTTTCTTACTATTTGAAAGGTAGTTTGTGGAGCTAGTCTTCCACTCTTTGGGAAACCCACTTAGCAGGTGGGATCTGGGAAGCATTTCCCAGAAAACTTTAAAATGGTTTTCTTCTTTATTGGCATTCTTCTCCAGACTTCAACCCCCACCTAACTCCCCTTTACTCTTTTATAACCAGTCATATTCTGTGTGAAATAGTTTGCTTATGCTATGTTTTATTTTATGAGGACATCACCATCTTGACGGGTTGTCCAGCCTTCTTGCACAGGGGATTTTTAATAACATCTATAGACCATTTAAGCTTCTGGGGACTTACTACTTGATCAGATCTCCATGACAAGGACTTTTTCAGAAATCATCCTTTCTATTCAACATTATATCACTAAAGATTCCTGGGGAAAAGCATGGGTAAGAGTGATAGCGTTTAAGGTTTGTCTTTCTAAGCAATTTTTATTTCTGCTGGTCCACCAGTCTAAGGAAAATAAAATCTAAAGGTTGCTTTCCTACCCATGAAATAATACTATGCCTTCTCCTCCTCCCCTACACTCTCCCTTCCTTTCTCACCTTTCTTCTCCCTTTCCTTTATTGTGATAGAGGGTCTCTGTAAGTCACTATGTTGCCAAGGCTAGGCTTGAACTTGCCATCTCTTGCCTCAGTCTCCCCGAGGGCTGGGATTAAAGGAGTGCTCACCACATTGACTCCAATACTAAACTTCCTTATTTCACATAGGCCAGACTCTGAGTTCAGGGAATATCCCTAAATGTACTGCTCTGTAACTAAACAATCAGCATCACATAATGAAGGAATCTAGGCATCTTATTTATCCCCTCCTCCTTCCACCCTTATCATACCTGATTGATGGAAGACTGGTCCAGTTTCTTGCCTGGGGCATCTTGTATTTTCCTCCTTTCACCTCCATCAAAGGCTGCTGTACAGGGTTGGTATTTGGGATGAAACATGACTGGTCATGCAGTATTTAAAGCTCTTTGCTTATTTGCATAGGTGCATCCTTCTCTTTCCAGAGAAAACAATGGCAAATCATTAGAGACAAGGGATGAGGTTGAAGACTTAGAGTTAAGATGGGGATGTGGGGATGGTAACAAGTTGGAGACACTTGAGAAATAATTTTTTTAGAATAGAATCCTAAAATGGGTTAAATGTTATTCTCACTGAAAAGAAAACACTAAAGGAAAGAATGTGATTTATTCCCAGTACCCAAAACTAAAAATAAAAAATAAAAGAATGTGAGTTACTTGGAGTTGTCAGCAAGAAATCTAGTGATTTTGAACTGTGGAGATCTGAATCAGGAAAGCACAGATCCCTGGTCTGGCTGCCTGTACCCCAGACACCTGCAACAGGAGCCCAAGCTCCCAGCACATTGAAATTGCAGCAACTGAAATGTCATTTTCTTTCCATGGAAAAATTATAGCAAAGAGATTAGGGAATGATTTAGAGCATGTCAAAGGAAAACAAACATTTAATGCAATAAATAACCATAAAATAACCCAATAATCCTCTAAAAATACTCTCATGAATTGGAAAAATGGTGAAACCTCCTTTTCAGTGTATTTTGATTTTCACAGAACATTAAATTAATCATTAGAAAGTTTCAGCTCTAATTCAGAGTCTGGGTTGACTTATTGCATAACCATAGTCTATGTACCTAACCTTTATGACTTCATGTCTTTGAAAAAGAAGGATTTCTCTCCTTTTTCAAATGCATATTCTGAAAAAAAAATAATAAAATGTTTTTCCTTTAGAAGAAAATCATAATAGATTCAAGTTTCATATTCACATACAAATCTTCTATGCTACACTTTTGAATAATCCTCTCCCTGTATAACTCAGCAACTGATAGACAGGCATACACACACACACACACATACAAGTACATACTATAAGAAGTTGCAACAGATCCAAATAAAACTGTAGAGAAAAAAATACTGCAAGAAAAGAACAGGCTTTGTGTGTTCAATAACATAACTCACTAGATCAAATAAACATGAGTTTCAAAAGGTAGAACAATTGCTACCAACGCTTTTCATCTCCATTCTGTGGGCCTATCAGGCCATCCACAGACAATCTGGCAATACTTCAGCCTCCTTCACAACAGCCCTCACACAGGTTTGTCAACTCCTCGACCATTCCCATTGGCCAAATATTCTGCATCATTCTCTTCCTGTGCTTAATCACCTGCTTCCAATTATCTCTTCTGACTGAGCAGTCAAAGTTCTTCTGGGATAGCTTTTTCACAAATACCATTTCCCACGTCCACCTACAGAAGTTCTGGCTTAACTGGTCGGAAGTGAGACTGAGGCAATCTCATTTAAATAGCTCAACAGATAATTTTAATATACAATGATTGAATTAGAGCAGGACTTTCATTTATGCAGGTGGAGAGAATTTTTAAAAATGACCTGATGTCCAAAATATCTCCTTTTCATGAGGAATCACTTTTATACAACATAGGCACAACTCTGCTCTTGATGACCTAATGTCACTTAATTGTATCACAAAAGTTTACTTTTGTAAGTAAAATTATGCATTTAATTTTATACTGCTAGAGGGGTTGACCATATAATTTATCCATTAAACTAGTACATTTTTGAGAGTGAATGATAGTGATACAACCAGGCAAGCTAGAACATAATGATAGTCTCATCTTAATAAAGTAAAGATACTAATGCTTACATAGAAGGTACACAGTAAATGATAACTATTGTTGTTAATGTCATTATAACTATCAGTTCCTGATTGTTCCAGCAACTCAAAAAATGAATAGAGCAAGTTATAATTAGAAGCTATAACAAGAAGAAGAGAAGGAAAAAGAAAAAAGATAATCATCCCTATTTTACAAATGTGGACAGATTAGTTCAAACACCACACCACATCTCCAATGAGTATGGTGTTATGGTTTGTGTCTAGATCTCCCCCAAAAGCTTCATACAGCTGTTGGGGGGGCAGGCATTTGACAGCAGACTAAATCTAGAGTTTGTGATTGATTTATGGTCCAGTGTTGCCATTACAAGTGTGGCTGCTACACTTGCCCAAGGGCAGGTAGCCTGCCCACAATATAAGGGACAGAAACTATCTTGTATCTTTCTAACCTTCTCTTGTTGCATTTTCTCTTTCACTGACATAAACTATTGTCCCTCTGCCATGTGCCATCCTGCTTTGGAGCCAGCTGTCTATGGACTGAAACCTCTACAAATTCTTAGCTACTTTTTTTTCTTTAATTTTGAGTGTCAGGTGTTTTGTCCTAGCAACAAGAAAAAGTAAGTAAGACATATGGTTCACACAAGGCTTCCTGAAGGATCTTTTTAATCCTGGAACCACATGTTTATTTTGTGGAATGGTAGATACCACAAGACTCACAGTTCCATGCCTGCTAACACCACCATCCTCTCATCCATAGTCTTACTCTTTGAGGTTATTTTTTTAGCTTATATGGCCATACACACTTCATAGCCATGTGATAGCATCCTTAGCATTTAACTAGAACATTAAGTGACTATTTCCCAGCACATTTAGATAATTTATTTGAAGTACTAAAATATTTTTGTAGACTAAACCAAGATTAAGTTGAGATTTTTTTCTCCTTCCCAATATAAGAGAAGTAATTGAGAGGAGCTGAATGTTATTGCAGACACAATGGAGTCATTGACCTGGCATGCAAACATGCAGTGATGGCCACAGATGGAAGAGAAAGAATGCCAGGAAAACACATCAGAGGCTTTCATAGCTACTGTCAGAGGGATTGGAAAAAGTGCCCCTACTCTACTTTTCATAAGCACAGCAATGATGCAGGCAAAAAGAGGGCTATAGGGTTGAAACTTCAATCAACCTAGAGTCCTTTTCTTATGAGTTTCCTCAAAGAGAGGAAATAACCTTGGCCCTGCCTGTAGGGAGGAGATGGGTATTGTTGCTAATATCCCACCTGCCTGGCTCACGAGTTTCAGTGTCTAAACCTAAAAATGTAGTGATCTTGTCAACCATGAGAAATTTGTCACTAAAAGGTTGGAAGGAACAAACAACTATGTATTTGTAAATAATTTGACAGCCCAACTCTCAAAATAAACTTGAAGTCAAGTCTTCTGTGTGGTAGGTACAGTGCTCTGTGCTTTTTAACCCATGGAGCATTTCATACTTTAGCTTTTGATTTCAGATACTTGGAATGGCCATATTTGGGTGAGTAAAAGGATTCAATGCCAGGAGATCTGACCATGTGATTCAGTAACTCATCAGGACCTATATCTGAGGACAGTATAGGGAGAATATAGGGCACTCTGTTTTCTCTCATTGTGAACTTTTAACTTCTTCAAAAAGAAATTAAATGTGATTAAATTGGTCATCTCTTGCTGTAGATAGCCACATGTTTTCAGGAATTACTTTTTTGTGGTAATATTCTGATTTCAAACACAAAATAATTGTCATATGTCTCAATCAGATTTCACAGTAAAAAAGTCCTATCACCTCCTCAGAGATCTACCTCCACCTGACCCCAATCTCCGTTTCTCATTTTCTCATTATTTAGTTACTTGTCTTTGTTTGCTGGAAAGATAAATAGATGCATTGTGAATCTGAATTCCACCCCTTCTGCTGGACTAGTTCTTTAATAAAGAAGCAGAGTGGGCAGAACCAGTCAACTGACCACTTGACAGGTCTAGGAAAATGGAGCTGCTAACAACATAACAAAATACATTAAAAAGAAAGACAATAGTGTTAAAATATTGACCACACACATATATACTCAACACATGAAGTTAGCAGAGACTAAGGTTGAGTCAATGCTGTCCTCTCCTTTTCTCTTTTTCCCTTCTCATTTCCTGCCTCCTATGCATACACACACACACACACGCACACACACACACGCACACACATACATGCACACACACACACATGACCTGGATGACAGCTTAATGGCAATTCCATACCCTCTTTCAAACTATCCAAATTACCAGGTTCCCACTGCCATATGCCAACATCCTAGTGAGCTTCCTGGTGCCACCCAGTAATTCAGAGTGGTTATGATGGTAATATGAGAGTTTGCCCTCTATACAGTTTGGCTCATGAACTCCTGTCACTTATGGCTTTTTAATTTTGCAATAATGAGTCCCTTGTTGCTAAAAAAACCAAGCCAAGGAATGAAGAAGGGTTTCCAGACTAAATGTAAAAAAGAGAAGAAAATAAAACATCCATTTTTCAAATCATAAGACAGGAAAAACATGGGCAGAAACCAGTTGTTAAAGATACTGTTTTTATAGGGGTCATGGCAGCTAAAATTTCACTTTATATATAAAAAATAGCATTCATTGATTAGAAACTAAAAATTACAACTGCATTTGTTTTCTTATTTTAATTTTTAATTACATAGCTATTATGTTGCTACAAAACATCTGTAACTTGGTTATTTTCTATTTGACTATAAAAGAATCTCCTGCAAACTCAAAGTGTGAATTGGATGAATTACAAAATTAAGATATAGAGGGCTTGGCATGGTGGTGCACACCTGCAACCCCAGTACTCAGGAAGTTGATGCAGGAGGATCACTACAAGCTCAAGGTTAGCTTGGGTTTCATAGTGAGTTTAAGACGAGCCTAAATTATAGAGCAAGACCTTGTCACAAAAATGAAGAAAAATCTCACTCTTTTACCTTTAGCCCTTTCTTTTACATAGGCTTAAAGAGCCACCCAAATCTCATCATCAAATGCAACTCGTTTTGCAAATTTGAGGGTAGCAATTTCTCCCTCACACTTTCAAGATTTTATCTCATTTTATCATTGGTGTCTCTCTCCATTAACTTCCTTAGTTGTTGTAATAACTTGGGTCTAGATGTCCCACAAAGCCTCACACAGTCATAAGTAGGGCTTTTTCAGAGGTGATTAAATGTAGAGTGTGTGATCAATTCATGATTCAGTGTTAGAATTAAGGGTGCTAGGATTAAGGAGGAATGTCCAATAAATCAGTTCATTGATTGGTTTGGCACCACTCTAATCCTGGTAGCCTGGATACAATACAAGGAACATAAAGAGGTCTGTCTTTTCCCTTGCTTGCTTTGCTACCTTCTGCCCATCATGAACTATTTTTCCCCTATGACGCCTGTCTGCGATGTCGCTCTGCCTTTGAGCCAATGGTTATAGACTGAAACTTTTACAAACGGTGAGCTAAATAAACCTCTCCGCACTTAAATTGTGGGTTTTGGGTATTTTGTCTCAGCAATGAGAAAAGTAACTAAGACAGTTTTTTT